>JAFLJL010003303.1:31555-39713 GCA_018398815.1 Conus ventricosus | reverse complement strand
AGCGACTGCCGGGCCGAGCCGAAGATCGGCCCCAAAGCCATGCGGGCCAGACTGCCGCTTCCTGTGATGATGCCCATCCACACACCCTGCACACACGCGCGCAAAGGCACGCACACACACAGGCGTTGTCACAGATATCGTCAACTTCAAGTAAAAGCTGTATATCCAGTCCCATGCAGGCTACATTCATTGCTGCCCGCTAGCATCACCGTGTGTTTACTATGCATAGTCAAGTTATGACAAAACCCATGTATGCTTGCTTATTAAACTGCTGGTATTGTTATTCCCGTTTTAAATAGGCATAAAAAAGTGTCATGAAACGTCTGTTCAGGATCTGCATACTTCCATTTACTATTTATTGCTGCCAGCGTTACCATGAACATGCATCGGTTGGTGCGATTTTAATCAGGTCATACTACAAACATTCATGATTCCTGCCATTAGCAAGTGAAACGTATAGATCTGCCTTCGAGAGAGATTGCGATGGTTCCCTCATGCAGCTAGCGAAGGGTTTTCATTTTTATAATATACTGTTTTCTTGTTTTTTTTCAATTTCAAATCATTACTATAATGATGGAAAAATTGTTAACCTACACTTGTTTGTTTTTCCTCACTTCTTAATTGTTTAGCATTATATATTTATATCTATATATCTACATCCACATCCGTTGTCTTTGTCCCTGCACACAAATAATGCATAGAACGTGAAACTGTTGCCATTATCCTCGTACATGTTATGCCTGGTTGAAGATTGTTATCAAGACACGCATACATGAATTAATTGCTTCTCTTATTTTTCAGGTGCCTGCATTATTTCTGTGTTCCTACCTATGTGTGTGCATCAATACCTTCGTTCCAACCTATATGTGTAACTTAAATCTGTTATCATAATCCTCATATGTAACTTACTTCTGCTGTTATACCATCCTCATGTTTAACTTATTTCTGCTGTTATCATCCTTACGTATAATTTATTTCTGCTGCTGTATTCATCCACATGTATAACATATTCCTGCTGTAATCATCCACGTAGATAACGTATTTCTACTGTAATCATCCACATGTATAACTTATTTCTGCTGTATTCATCCACATGTATAACTTATTTCTGTTGTAATCATCCAAGGTATAACTTATTTCTGCTGTAATCATCCACATGTATAACTTATTTCTGCTAATATCGCCCTCAAGCACAATCTATTTCTGCTATAATCATTCACTTGTATAACTTATTTTCGCTGCAATCATCCACATGCATAACTTATTCCTGCTGTCATTATTCACATGTATAACATTTCTAATCATCCACAGATGAACAAAATAAAATCGGTGACATGCTTACCAACAAGAATCAGCGATACGCCACACACACACACACACACACACACACACACACACACACACACAAAAGAAAATCTGCACCATGATACGAAAAGAAACGGACAGGCAGGGCATGAAAGGAAATCTTTCTCCTAACGAGCGACCTGCCGGCCAGTGTGCCTGCACTCACCTGGGGCTTGTTGCCCAGCACCTTGGAGTAGATGGTGTAGGTCATGGCGTTGCACACGGGGTAGCCCAGGGCGATGAAGAAGGTGCCCAGGATGAGCTGCCACAGCTGGATCTTGGGCACCTTCTTGCACCAGGCAAAGTACCAGGGACAGCCGCTCGGGGCTACCGTGGTCATGGTCGTCAGGCTGCCGTTGGACGCCATGGTCGTTGCAGGTGCTGTTGTTGGGCAAAGGCATCATGGACAGTTGAGAATCACATCGTCCGGTTTGACACGACAGTTTCGGAATCGCGTCTAGTTTGTCAAGACAACCCGACAAAAAACTAGACTTTCCAAATTCTCCTGTTTTCAGTCACGATCACGTCTTCTTTCCAGCAAAGATTAAGGTGGATTTTGTTTCAACAAAAAAAAAAAAGGGGGGGGGGGGGAAGGAGTGCCCCAGCTGTTTACATTTCAACAGAATCAACATTGAAATTCGTCGGAGAGAATCTCATCTTCCACTAAGCGATCAAAGGGGCGATCGTGTCGGTGTTTGAGGGGTAGCTCATCATCGGCTTCGTTGAAAACGTGGACAGGTGTAATAACTAAACACGCCTGTTCTAAGAAGCTGGCTATTCTTTTGTCTTCAGGTAAAGAAATCAGTGCAAACCAGCTGGTCAGCTTGCACTCCAAAGACCCAGAATATTACTTTCTTTATTGCTTAAGTCCAGCTGATCCGAAGAGGCAACATCAGTATTAACATTTCGTGCACACACACACACACACACACACACACACACACACACACACGCACGTACGCACGCACGCACGCACGCACGCACGCACGCACACAAACACGCACGCACGCACTCACGCACGCACGCACGCACGCGCGCGCGCGCACGCACGCATGCACGCACGCATGCACGCACGCACGCACACACTCACACACACACACACACACACACACACACACCACACACACAAAACGGAACAAAAACACTGATGTTTGCACTTGCACAACAAACAGTTGTGAAATTGGAAGCGTAAAAAAAAAAAAAAACGTGGTACAACGGCACATGTGCTGAGGCACTCACTGGAATTAGGCACTAAATCAACGTTGAATCGGTTCAAATAGTTTTAAAGAAAATGATCTCTGATGTTCTATGCTACAGGGAATTTGTGTTTGAATGAATCGCACGCTTGCACACGCTCAAAAAACAACAACAACAACAACCGGACCCTATCATTTTCAATCGGCTTATGTCTTTCTTTCTGCTGAGCACAGAATTTATGGCAAAGCTTCATCAATTTGCGTTCGAGTCCTTGACCATTATTTTCTACGTGCGCTGGACAAATGACCAAAACCAAGTGAGTGACTTGGTCAAGGTTGTCAAAGAATAACTACTGTTTTGATTCCTTCTCGACATGTTAGTAGTACCAGAGCATACTACATTACCGGTAATGTAGTATGCTCTGGTAGTACCGGGGCCTTGATAGTGCCAAATACACGTGAAAAACAAACCCATGTGAACAGAGAAGGGGAAAAAAAGGTCACAATCTTTTTACATTTTATCTTTAATTTATAGGCTTAACGAGTTTGACCAGATTTGGAAAACACACAATGATGCCATTTATAGGAAGTACGGATCTGTTTCTTTCTTTCTTTCTGCGTACGCAGGCTGATACTCCTGCGGACACTGCCTGTATAGACAGGCAGTGGAGTTTTGTGTGTATGACCGGTTTTTTTAATCCCGCCATTAAGGCAGCCATACTCCATCTTCGGGGAAGGGGCATGCTATGTGTAACGTGTCATCCATACCAACGGCCAAACTGGCCTTCTCTTCCGAAAGTTGGTGATGGGATTTTACGTGTGTGCAAGATGATGTGCGTGCGTTCACACACGGAATCTCGGTTTATAGTCTCATTCGAAGGACTGTATGGGAAAATGAAGTCAGAGCCAATGTTAACTCTGAGGGAAAAATCCCCTGAACCGAAATTCGAACCCGCAACCCCAGGATCACGAGTCCGGCACTCTACCAACTGAGCTATTCCGGCCCCACACACATGGATCATGAAGTGGGAAGTGCAAGGGGCAGGGATTCCGGGACACATTATATAGCAAGGGTTTTTTTTCTGATGCAGACCAGGATTAAGGAGAATAATGATACCGGCGACATTACATGGTGCACAACAATAATAACAAAACGAAGCGGCTGAAAACCCAAAGCTGTCGTAAAGGCTAGACATGTCGACGCTCCTTGTCATCAAACAAACTTATTACAAACACTTTCAAGCCTCAACCAGAGAGAGAGAGAGAGAGAGAGAGAAGAGAGAGAGAGAGAGAGAGAGAGAGAGAGAGAGAGAGACAGAGACAGAGAGACAGAGACAGAGACAGAGAGACAGACAGATAGACAAACAGACAGACAGACGAGGGACAGACAGACAGAGATAAACAGACAGATAGACAAAGACAGAGACAGAAGACAGAGAGACAGACAGACAAAGACAGAGAGAGGGGGAGGATGGAGAGGGGAAAGAGAGACAGGCAGACAGACAGAGACAGAGACACGGAGAGAGAGAGAGAGAGAAGAGAGGAGAGAGAGAGGAGAGAGAGAGAGAGAGAGAGAGAGAGGCAGGCACACAAACAGACAAACAGGTATATAGATAGATAGACAGACAGACACAGTCAGAGACAGAGACAGAGAAAGAGCAGAGACGCTCCCCCCTCCTCCTCCCTCCCTCCCTTCCCGTCTTGAAGAGTGACATTCCTGGCAAATACTGAACTGATACGGTCACAATGTATTAGACTAGGACAGATTTCACAAAAAAGGCCAAAATAAAAAGTAGGTGGCAAATGATGTTAGGAATTGTCAGACAACTGATTCTAAAGAATGTGACCATGCTCTTTTCAGTTTTGTTGTCTGACAACCTCGCGAAAGCGTAGTTTTTGCACTAAAAATTAAATATTCAAAATGGCTGCCATAAACACTGACATCAGGATTCTGTAACCAAACTTCCATTGTTTGAGCCACAAAAAGTTTTGTTATTGACTAATTATTGTTATAGTTTATATCTAAAAGGAGAAAATAAACACCTTATTCCTTTTTTTAACATATTCAACCAATTATTCAATCATAAATCTGCAAAACGACAAGCCAGTACAACATGACAGAAGTTACAAACAAAACAAAACCGGAGCCACAGCTCACTTCTCTCCTTACCTTGCCTTAAGTAACAAAATAATCTGTTACTTAGAAACAAAAACATTTGTTCTTTTTGTTTGACGAAATAGGTGAAGAGAGAGAGAGGAGAGAGAGAGAGAGAGAGAGAGAGAGAGAGAGAGAGAGAGAGAGAGAGAGAGCATTCAAGCACTCTTGAGTTATTTATAGTCAATAATTCTTTACCATTAAAAACAAAACAAAAATTCACAGCCTATCAGAAATAGCTGTTTCTGTACTTTCAAGAGAGAGTGGGGTGTCAATGAGGGAGGGAGGAGGGATTGAAAGAAAGGGAGAAGAATACTGATAAGACTTAGTGGTTGTAGTTAAAGTTAATGGGTCATTATAAGTAAATCAAATGTATTGGTACTTCTCCAATAATTTCAGTCATTTTTGCTTCATTTAGTGAATTCTTCCATCTTATTGTAATTTTTGATTCAAGCCAGCCAAACGAATCTGTAAAAATCATAGTCATAATTTTTGCTCATTATTTACGTCACAATCACGGATACATTGTCTAGAACTCATACACTTCGTTTCATTTGTTGTAACAAACGTTGTTGTCACTGCACTTGCATGCTACTGTGCAAGGAAGACTAGCTGCTATGTACTTGCACTGTGAACTAGTGCATTGCTTCTTGCATCCACATCAGTGCATGCCTCAGGAACTGATGGGAGCGACTTGAGAACAGGAATCAAGGTGCCGCCTTCTAGTTTCCAGCCCATGCGTTCTGGCGGGGGAGGCAAGGGTGCTGCAGGTGACCTTGTAGCCAGATAGCTGTCTGATGGTGTGCCCGCTGTGTGTGGAAAAACAAGGCATCATGTGTTGGAGGCAGTGTTTCTGGTGCATGGGCTTGCGAAACAGGACTGACCAAGCCATGTTCACCGAGTCAGTTTTGTACACCATACACACTGGAAATAAAGACTTCAGCATTTCGCAGTGTCTCGTCGGTGAGAGTTTCTTTTCCCAGTGAACTCAACAGATCAGGTTGCTGCAGGAAAACCTTCAAGCAAGTTGTCTTGCTATGTCCAGCAAAGTACGGCGTTGTGTCACAGCCCGTGAAAGCATGAAATCCAGAAAGGTTTTGGAGCTTATCTCTTTCAATGGCTGTGGCTTCTATAACAGCATGGATGGGGATGTGTTTTCTGGATTTGGCAGTGCCTGCTTTCATCCAGACTTGGGACACTTGATGCGATGAAAATGCACCAGCAGCAGCACTACAACATCCGTGTCCCTGGAGGACACAACAATGCTGCTTGCCTCAGCCTCACCGTGTACACAGTGCAGGATTATCCTGGTGTCAGCCTCCTCGTGTGAAGCCTCCAGAGGACGTACATCTGTATTGGAGTTTGAAGACTCCACCTGTGTGACATCACTGAAGCCACCACCTGCAACAATAGTTTGGTCAACTGGAGCATGCAGTGTGATCTGTCGTGACAAAAACTTCGCCAGGTCAGCCTTGTTATCAGGGTGAGAAATGTAGTTCTCCCACTTTGCTGGTAGGGGCACGTCTCTGCCTTCATCAATGTTTTTTTTCTGATTGGCTGAGAACCTTTACCTAGTCTTCTCCGTGTTTCTGTCTTGATGGAAGTCTGGTTGTATGTGTCAAAAACTACATCAATGTGTTTGAAACCTCGCCCAGCTTGATAAAGAGTATTGATGAAAACGCCTGCCAGGTCTCCAAATGTAGTCTGTCTGCCTGTATTGTTTTCTGTTTGGTACTATGCAAATTCTTCTGGTTTACTTCATACAGACTTGCAAAAGTCAGTGGCGTGTTCTTTGTCCAGGCATCACGAAACTTTATCTTCCTTTCAGCATGAGGGAACAACCTCTCATCAACAAACGTGTTCCACTGATTTTGACCTTTCTGCTGTGCAGTTAGCGAGTCCTCAATGCTCTTGTGGGTAAGATCTTTGGCTGCAATGTTTAGCAGTTCTTCAGGAACATCGCTGGAGAACAGTTTGAAGTTCTTCAGAGTAGTGAACACACTATCTTCGTCTTTCCTGTCCTGCCTTCTGCTTCCTCTGTTGCGCTCATTATGGTTGACAGTATCCTCTAGACCAGCGTCAAAAGCTTTCACAGGAAATGTGGGATCGCATGTTATACGACAGCGTCCATCTGCTCAAAACTAATGGTGTTTTGTGATTACCCACGATTCCGCCACACTTTTTCCATGCCCCATTGAGATACTCCTGGCTGCTTTGATCTGGATCAACTTGGTTGAAAGGCTGCTTCCCACGCTTCACCACAAAGTTTCCAGCTTCAGATTCAGCTTTGATCTCTTCTGGCAGTTGCTGCATTTCGTTCACGTACACACAGCTTCAGCGTGCATAGTTAGTGTGGTCATCTCGTATCATATGGAAACATGGACGTGAATGCGTGCAGATGCAGCTTCCAGTCACCATCTCTGCTTGCTCTGATAAAAATTAGCATGATTTCCACCATTTGCATGTACGTCCACCAAACCTTAAAATTGGCGTCACCATGGGATGCAACAAAGTCATCCACAAGATCTCTGAACTGCTTGGAAGCAAGAAAAGACAGCAGCGCGTCTGTGTCTTCCTTCTGTACAGTATCTTCAATCTCCTCTTTCACTTCTCTCTTTTCTTCTTTGATGAATTGCAACAGCTGAGGAAGCAGGATTCTCCACATGGCCTGAAGTGTTAATTTGTGAGACCTCATGCCTCTGATGTACGACTCTCTGCCAGAACTTGTTCCGCAGTCTTTGGTCCAAGGAGATTGCTTTCTACCCACAACTCCACAAGTCCTGAGCATTCCATGTGTTTTCCAGTGACCTTCATGAACTTTAGTGAGATATGAAGACCACCAAGCCTGACAACCAGAAGGTTCTGGTATTCTTTTTTCGCCCATTTCAACTCCATCACTTTGCAGAACAAGGCTTCATCAACTATTAGCACAACATAGTGTTGCCCCAGTTTGTTAGCAACGTGCTTGTATCTCTGAATGACAGTGTTGAGGGAGTCTGTTACCGCACAAAATGTCACCACTGCACAGAATATCACAATGACATTTTGTGCAGTTATTCACTGCCCATATTGTCACAATTTGCACAAATTTGCACAAAATGTCACAATTGTGACAATTTGTGCACCTGTATGCCTTTTTTTTTAAAATCACTGCTGCACAAATTGTCGCAACTCTCTCTCTTATCTGTGTGGGTTTGGGTGCGTGTGGGTGGATGGATGGGTGGATATACTCTATGATGTCCTTGTATTTTTTGCGTTTTTCAATTTGGCTTGCAATTTATGAGTTTCAATTTCATATTAAATATATACTTTTAGTCTGTATTCACTGCACATGTTTACGAGGTGACAACCCAGACGAGATGGCGATGTTGGTTGATGAGGCTAATAGAAACAACACATTTGTCTTGATTCGCATGCTCATCTCTTTTGTTGTCCCCAAAGCTATGCACCTGTGTAGCAAGTT
>JAFLJL010003303.1:21555-26555 GCA_018398815.1 Conus ventricosus | reverse complement strand
AGGGGGCCCATTTGGCCTTTGGGTATGGATGACACGTTCACATAGCAGCACCCCTCGTAGAAATGGAAAGAATGAAGGAAGAAAGGGAAAAATGATGATCGTATTGAACGATACTGAGGGAACAGGGGAAACGACGAATGAAGGCGGCTGGCGCTCTTCATGGGGCACTACCCAGGTAGGCGCCCTTTGTGTAAACGATTTTGTTGTAAAGGCTTAGGTTGGTTTTAAACCCGAGAATAGGCGCCTAATAAGTATTAATATTATTATTATTATTATTATGAAGGGCCCGAAAGATACCCGGATTTTTTTCTATGATGAACCCTTGAAAGATACCCAGATTTAGTATCTTTGATGAACGGCCTGAAAGAAATCCAGATTTAGTTCCAGTGGGGGGGGGAAAAAAAGACGAACATAAATTTTGGGGTCGCAACCTTTCAAAATGAGTGAGGGAAAAAAAGAGATGAGGAAGGACTTAACCTTTTATGCCTTGCCTCGGGGGATCAGGTTTCTGTCCATCCCGGGTGAATTTCCTCCCCTACGGGGGTCAGCAATTTCACAGGCCCAGAGTAGGGGTGCCTCTGGGGAAGGGTCAGATGTGTGTGTGTGTTGTGTGTGGTGTTTTTGGTGGGTGTGTGTGTGTGTGTGTGTGGGGTGTGTGCTTTCACTATACTGACTCCGCAATAAGAAAAGCATTTCGTTAAGGGGTTAATAGCCTCGTAGGCGGTGACCTGTTTATGTGGATATTGAACAAAATTATTTAAACGCCATCAAAGTGGGCAGGCGGCGTGCAGTGTCTCCTTTTAGGGACCCTCATGACATTTTGGTACGACTGTTCTAACAGCTGCCTTGCTAGGGCCGAAGGGCATTCAGACAGTGATCGTGCATGGGCATCGCAAAAGAAAAACTTCAAAGTAAACTTCTGGAAAAAGGGAAAGACAAAGAGAGAGGGAGAAAGGGGAGAAAAGGGGGGAGATAAAACACGATGAGGAGAAACAAAGAAAAAAAGAAAGAGTTCATGGGGTAGGGTGGGGAACATAATTTTAGGCATAGGAGTTGGGGAAAAAAACACGAACGGACGTGGATGGGGGGGAAGGACGGTTGGGATTTCTAAATGTAAATTTAAAGCAATAAGTCGAGTGGAACCAAAAGGATCCCAAACCGGTCAAAATTCTGCCCCGAGAGAGAGGGAGCAGGTGATCTACAGGAACCCGTGGATTAGCTGATCCGTTCCGCTTCCCATGGTGTGGAATCCCCGGGAAAGGGCCCGGATTGGCTGGGGCCGTGTGAAAAGCCCAGCGGAGAGAGGGGAGAGGAGAGAGAAAAGAGAAAAGGAGGGGGGAGAGAGAGAGAGAGAGAAGAGAAGGAGGAAAAAGACAAAGAGGGGACAGGAGAGAGAGAGAGAGACAGACAGACACAGAAACAACAGACAGAGGACAGAAAGAGAGAGAGAGAGACGACAGACAGACAGAGACAAAACAGACAAGGGACGAACGGGGTCACGTGCAGGAGCCAGAGGGGGAGGTCTTTGCCCAAAGGGCAGGGGGTGAAAGAATCCGACGAAACACAGGGCGAACCCGTGAGCAGGATCTTGCGTTATCCACCCCCCGAGGACACACCAAAACACACCCCAACACAACACAACACAAACACACACACACACAAACGCGCGCCGCAAACCCCACACGCACGCACGCATTGCCCCCACGCACACACACACAACCGCACGCACACACACGCACGCAGCACACCCACAACACATATGCCGCACGCACGACACACACATACACACACTAAGATAGGTGGTAGATAGGTAGGTAATAAAAGATTTGATATATCGCGCAAACGGGCGGGATGCACCAAATATGCACGGCGTGCCGCACGCACGCACACACACACACAACCCCACGCACCACAACACACACACACACACACACACACCCACAAACACACACACACACAACACACAACAAAAGTCCAGTTAGCAGCAGCAATGCAACACTTTTTATATTATCACGGGGGTTGTTGTTATCTGGCTAGAAACGAAAAAATTGACTAAGCTGCTAATGCGTTGTGCCCCTAATGACGGCGGGCGGCATGGTGATGATGAAAATACTGTTGCTGCGGGTTCTGATGGAATGACGAGGCCGATGGCTTCTGTTAGCACTGTTGGGTTGTTGTGTGCTGTGCTGCTGCGCGAATTTGATTAAGCGTCGTCAGACGTCTTTCTAGCAAACTCTATGTTTTTGACATGTACACCTATACCGGAAAAACGAATTGCAGCTATCTCTTTGACGAGGCCCGCCATTGCCGAATCATCCACACGGAACCGAAGTTACGGTCAAGGTTGCGAGGGCCGGAAAAAAAAACTCCACGCAGTGCGGATTTAAAAAACAACAAAAACAAGCACCCTACCAGCAAAACACGTTGTCTGTGGCAAACGAAAGGAAAACGGAAGTTCCCATCGTTTAACGGACGCGGAATCCCACGTGGCCAAAGGACTCCCCGTCAGAAAAGATCCGGCTGATGATGCTAAGGCATTTAGAAAAATAAAGGTTTCGTTTCGTTTATCAAGAGGCGCCACTGCGTGTGGACTAGTCCTTTTACGTACACCCATCCGCCCAAGTTTTGAGACCACACTGCGCATGGATAAATGAATTCATGACTAAAAAAGGAGAGAATTAAGAAGAGGGGTTTGTGGCTCCGACTTCAATGTCTGACCTCGCGTTAGCCCCAAAACCTGGTCAGACCTTGAGTACCCACCCCCATTGGGGTTTTGCCATTTCATCATTGGGTTTGTTTGTGTGGGAGGCTATGTTGTGTAGGGTTTGGGGCACGGGCCGGTTGTGTGTGCGGTGTGGTGTAGTGTGTGTGTGTGGTGTGTGTGTGTTTTGTTTTTCGCGCGGGGCACGCGGTGGTTCTTGAGTATTTCTTATCGCCCCTGCGGGGGATGGATCTGGATTGGTAGGAATCAAAAAAAATGCAAAGCGGCTCCCTTGTTATGGAGAAACAATGTTGTAACCCCCTATTCAAAACCAGTGACAGATGGATCAAAGTTGTTGATCTAAGACTTCTCAAGACAGCGCGTTTGGTTATTTTTTTTCACTCTCTTTTTACATTTTGGGATGAGACTTAACACCCGAAAAGGGGTTTAGGAAAGCAGTAAGGGGAAGTAACACCCATATCAATCCATTTCAAGCCACGGGTTTTCTACCTTAAAAATCGGGAGGGAAGATTCCGAAGTATAGGCCCCACCCCTACTGTTCGTAAATACACAATAAATTAGCGAGAACCAAGAATCGCCTAAACCCGCATCTATTTTTTCATACGACACATGACTGGATGCAAATATACATCAGTAAAACCTGTCATTGGGGGACGTGTAAAGCGACTTTTAACAATTCATTCCTCACATTGTTTTGAAAATATTCTTTCTGTCGTTTTCCACAAATCTGTGAACCCTCTCTCTCTCTCTCTCTCTCTCTTCTCTCTCTCTCTCTCTCTCTCACACACACACACACACACACACATCCTTCTCCTCCCCCCTCCCCCCCAAACGACACACACTTCCACACGCACGCACATACACGCGCGCTCGAGCGGGTGCGCCCACACACATACACAGAGACATACATACATCATGATAGTGTGTACACAATTACAAAAGTTTCAATGTTCTTTCATGCTGCCTCATTCATTGCACGTGTTGTTTGTCCAAACATAATTTTCAATGAAAATGTCGCGCGCGCGCGCACACGCACACACACACACACACACTCACGCACACACACACAGGAACACACGCACACACACACACACACTCACGCGCGCGCACGCGCACACTCACACACACACACTCACACACACACACACACGCACACGCACACGCACACACGCACAGGAACACACGCACACGCACACACACACACACACACACACACACACTCACGCGCGCGCACGCGCACACTCACACACACACACACACTCACACACACACACACACACACACACACACACACACACACACACGAGGGTGTGTGAAATAAAGAAACTGACAATGTACACACTGATTAACTGTCACGAATGTGATCTCGATGGCCCGCGATCTTTACATAAATCGTGGTGGTAGGTCTTAAATACACGGCTTCGACTACAGCCTTCCAAGGATCACCCTCGGTAAATCTTCTGCAGGAAACAGTACGAAATTGTACGAGATTCACCATGGTTTCACCACGAACTGCTACGATTTGTAACTATCTAGTGCGACCTAGAACGATTTTAGTACGATAGCATTAAAGCTACTGTGTACAATGCGAGAGTGTCCAGGACGGGGGAAATCGTGATGGTATTGCTTAAGTGCACTAAGTTGATGTATTATTAGTCAGGCTTAACACACCAAGGTTATCTTTGCACTCATACACGCATATGCACACTCATGCGCACACCAAACATTCACCTCTCTCTGGAATGGGATGTCACGCATTCGATTCTTTCATAACACGACTGAGAACAAGAAATACAATTTCTATGCTACTTATAATTAATCATGAACAATCAATCACACACAATGAAATATCAAAACATAAAGATCAATACTTCCTAATCCCGGGTATATAATAAAATGACTTCTTACCTGGCCAGGTTTTCACACACACAACCACGCTTTCACACCCACACCACAGTTCTTGAAAAAAAGTCTCTTCACGTCTTCTTCAGCACTGCTTGATGGTGATGTCCCTTGGTTGACTGGCTCCAGGCTTCAGGACTGGGTCTTCGTGGTCGTCTCTGGGATCTCGACGTCGAACTCTTCTTCTTCGTCTTCTTCACCCACCTCTGGGTTCAAATTCAGTTTCTCTGTCTTCACCCACCTCTGGGCTTCAAACTTAGTTTCCCCTTTTCTTCCAGCTTGTCTTTAAAATCTAAGACCTTGCTGTCTCTTCTATCTCCCAGACCACGTTTCTCTCGACCCTTTCTCTGTCCTGCTCACATCCTCTCCCTCTCTC
>JAFLJL010003303.1:15000-20555 GCA_018398815.1 Conus ventricosus | reverse complement strand
GGTGTAAAAGCGTGGTTGTGTGTGTGAAAACCGGGCCAGGAAAGAAGTATTTTTTTAACCCGGATTAGAAGTATTGATCTTTTTTTGATATTTCATTGTGTGTGATGATTGTTCATGATTAATATAAGTAGCATAGAAATTGTATTTCTTGTTCTCAGTCGTGTTATGAAAGAATCGAATGCGTGACATCCCATTCCCAGAGAGAGGTGAATGTTTGGTGTGCGCATGAGTGTGCATATGCGTGTATGAGTGCAAAATAACCTTGGTGTGTTAAGCCTGACTAATAATACATCAACTTAGTGCACTTAAGCAATACCATCACGATTTCCCCCGTCCTGGACACCTCGCATTGTACACAGTAGCTTTAATGCTATCGTACTAAAATCGTTCTAGGTCGCACTAGATAGTTACAAATCGTAGCAGTTCGTGGTGAAACCATGGTGAATCTCGTACAATTCGTACTGTTTTCCTGCAGAAGATTTACCGAGGGTGATCCTTGGAAGGCTGTAGTCGAAGCCGTGTATTTAAGACCTACCACCACGATTTATGTAAAGATCGCGGGCCATCGAGATCACATTCGTGACAGTTAATCAGTGTGTACATTGTCAGTTTCTTTTTCACACACCCCTCGTGTGTGTGTGAGTGTGTTGTGTGTGTGTTGTGTGTGTGTGTGAGTGTGTGTGTGTTGTGTGAGTGTGCGCGTGCGCGCGCGTGAGTGTGTGTGTGTGTGTGGTGTGTGTGTGTGCGTGTGCGTGTGTTCCTGTGCGTGTGTGCGTGTGCGTGTGCGTGTGTGTTGTGTTGTGAGTGTGTGTGTGTGAGTGTGCGCGTGCGCGCGCGTGAGTGTGTGTGTGTGTGTGCGTGTGTTCCTGTGTGTGTGTGCGTGAGTGTGTGTGTGTGTGTGTGCGTGTGCGCGCGCGCGCGACATTTTCATTGAAATTATGTTTGGACAAACAACACGTGCAATGAATGAGGCAGCATGAAAGAACATTGAAACTTTTGTAATTGTGTACACACTATCATGATGTATGTATGTCTCGTGTATTGTGTGTGGCGCACCCGCTCGAGCGCGCGTGTATGTGCGTGCGTGTGGAAGTGTGTGTCGTTTGGGGGGGAGGGGGAGGAGAAGGGATGTGTGTGTGTGTGTGTTTGTGTGAGAGAGAGAGAGAGAGAGAGAGAGAGAGAGAGAGAGAGAGAGGGTTCACAGAGTTTGTGGAAAACGACAGAAAGAATATTTTCAAAACAATGTGAGGAAATGAATTGTTAAAAGTCGCTTACACGTCGCCAATGACAGGTATTGACTGATAGTAGTATTGTGCATCCAGTCATGTGGTCGTATGAAACAGAACTAGATGCTGGTTTAGGCGATTCTTGTGTTCTCGCTAATTATTGATGTATTTACGAACAGTATCGGTAGGCCTATACTTCGTGGAACTGCTCCCTCCCGAGTTTTCAAGGTAGATAACTCGTGGCTTGAGAACTGGTATTGATATCGGTGTTACTTCCCTTACTGCTTTCCATGAACTCCTTTCTGGCGTTAAGTCTCATCCCAAAATGTGAAATGAGAGTGACTAAAAAATGAACACAAACGCGCTGTTCTTGTAGAGTCTTAGATCAACAACATTGATCCACTCTGTCACTGGTTTTGAACTAGGGGGTTACAACATTGTTCTC
Organism: Conus ventricosus; assembly: GCA_018398815.1. Taxonomy (NCBI): domain Eukaryota; kingdom Metazoa; phylum Mollusca; class Gastropoda; order Neogastropoda; family Conidae; genus Conus; species Conus ventricosus. The sequence goes on along the minus strand of JAFLJL010003303.1, from coordinate 18,884 downwards.
TCCATAACAAGGGGAGCCGCTTTGCATTGATTTGATATCCTAACCAATCCAAGAATCCAGTACCCCCGCAGGGGCGATAAGAAACTACTGGCAGAGAACCACACGCGTGCGCGCGCGCACACACAAACACACACACACACACACACACACACATACACACACACACGCACACACACACACGGGCCCGTGCCCACAACCCATACACACACATAGCCTCCCACACAAACAACAATGATGATAATGGCACAACCAATGGTAGGTAGGTACTCAAGGTCTGACCAGCGTGTTGGGCTAACGCGTAGGTCAGACATCTGCTAAGTCGTGTAGCCACGAGACCCTCTTCTTGAATTCTCTCATCTTAGTCATGAATTCATTTATCCATGCGCAGTGTGGTCTCAAAACTTAGCGGATGTGGTGTAGCGTATATGGACTAGTCCACACGCATGGCGCCTCCTGATGAAACTGAAACTGAAATCCTTTCATATTCTAAGATGCCTTAGGCAGTCAGTCAGCCGGATCTTTTCTGACAGGATGTCCCTTGGCCACGTGGGATCTCCGCGTCCGTTATCTGATGGGTAGAACTTCCAGTTTTCCTTTCGTTTGCCACAGACAACGTGTTCTTGACTGGTAAGGGATGCATTGTTGTTGTTGTTTTTTAAAGTCCGCACTGCGTGGAGTCTTTTTCCGGCCCTCGCGAACCTTGACCGTCGAACATTCCGTTCCGTGTGGATGATTCTGTGCAATGGCTGGCCTCGTCAAAGAGATAGCTGCAGATTCGTTGTTCTCGTGTATAGGTGTACTATGTCAAAAACATAGAGATGCGTAGAGAAGACGTCTGACTGACGCTTAATCAGTGTCAGCAGCAGCAGCAGCAGCAGCAGCAACAACACCAACAGTGCTAACAGAAGCATCATCGTGCCATCGTCATTACCATCAGAAGCCGCAGCAACAGTATTTTCATCATCACCATCGCCGTCCGCCGTCATTAGCGCAGCAACAGCATTAGCAGCTTAGTCAAGTTTTCGATTCTAGCCATGATAACAACAATCCCAGTGATAATATGAAAATAGTGGTTGCTATTGCTGCTGCTAACTGGACTTTTGTGTGTGTGTGTGTGTGTGTGTGTGTTGTGTGTGCGTGGTGTGTGTGTGTGTGGGTGTGTGTGTGCGTGTGTGTGTGTGTGTGTGTGCGTGCGTGCGCGCACGCGCGTGCATACTTGCGTTGCATGCCTGCCCGTTTGCGCGCATATATCTAAATCTATTTATCTACCTACCTATCTATCCACCTATCTATACGTGTGTGTATGTGTGTGTGCGTGCGTGCGTGCATATGTGTGTGTGTGTGTGCGTGCGTGCGTGTGTGTGCGTGCGTGTATGTTGTGGTGTGCGTGCGTGCACATGCGTGCGTGCGTGTGTGTGTGTGCGCGCGCGCGTTTGTGTGTGTGTGTGTGTGTGTGTGTGTGTGTGTGTGTGTGTGTGTGTGTGTGATGCCTCAGGGAGTGGATGAACGCAAGATCCTGCTCACGGGCTTCGTCCTGTGTTTCGTCGGATTCTTCACCCTCCTGTCCTTCGGCAAAGACCTCCCCGCTCTGGCTCCTGCACGTGAGTCCCGTTCTGTCCCTTGTCTGTCTGTCTCTGCTGTCTGTCTGTCTCTCTCATCTCTCTCTCTCTGTCTCTCTCGTCTGTCTGTCCTGTCTGTGTCTGTCTGTCTCTCTCTCTCTCTCTGTCTCTCTGTCTGTCTCTCTCACTGTCCTCTCTCTCTCTCTCTCTCTCTCTCTCTCTCTCTCCTCTCTCCTCTCTCTCTCTCTCTCTCCGCTGGGCGTTCACACTGGCACCAGCCAATCCGCTGGCACTCCCATGGATTCTCACACGCATCGGAAGCTGGAGACGGCATCAGCTAATCCACTGGATTACCTGTAGATCAGCTGCTGCCTCTCTCTCGGGGCAGAAGTTGAGCCAGGTTTGGCCGATCCGTTGAGTTCCACTCTGACATTATTGCTTTAAATTTACATTTAGAAATACCAACCGGTCCTTCTCCCCCACTCCACGTCCTGTTCGTGTTCTTTTTCCCCAACTCCTATCGCCTAGAACTTATGTTCCCCATCCTATCCATTGAACTCGTTCTGTTAATTTCTTTGTTTCTCCTCATCGTGTATATATCTCCCCCGCTTCTCCCTTTCTCGCCTCTCTCTTGTCATTCCTTTTCCAGAAGTTTACTTTGAAGCTTTCGTTGCGACTGCCCATGCACGATCACTGTCTGAATCGTCCCTTCGAGCCCTAGCAGAGGCAGTCTGTTAGAAGCAGTCAGTACCAGACTGTCATGAGGCTCCCTAACAGAGGAGACACTGCACTGCCGCCTGCGCCACTTTGATATGGCGTTTACTAATGTTTGTTCAATATCCGACATAAGCAGGTCACCGCCTACGAGGCTATTAACCCCATTAACGACAATGCTTGCTTAGTTTGCGGAGTCAGTATGAGTGAAAGCACACACCCCACACACACACACACACACCACACACACACACACACACACACACACACACACACACATCTGCACCCCTTCCCCAGAGAGCACCCCTACGTCTGTCCTGTGAACTTGCTGACAGCCACCGTATGGGCAGGAATTCACCACGGAGATGGACATGAACACTGACATCCCCAGAGAGCAAGGCATAAAAGGTTAAGTCCTTCCTCATCTCGTTTCTTCCCTCACTCATTTTGAAAGCGTATGCGACCCAGTATACATGTTCGTCTTTCTCCCCTCCCTCACGTGGATACTAAATCTGGATTATCTTTCAGGCCGTTCATCAAAGATACTAAATCTGGGTATCTTTCAAGCCGTTCATCATAGATACTAAATCCGGGTATCTTTCAGGCCGTTCATAATAATAATAATAATAATAATGAATACTTATATAGCGCCTATTCTCGGTTAGAGACCAAGCTCTAAGCGCTTTACAATCAACACTCGTTTACACAACGGGCTGCCATACCTGGGTAGTGCCGACTGAAGAGCTGCCAGCCGGCGCTTCATTCAGTCGTTTCCCGTGTCATCCAGTCAGTATCGTTTCAATATCGATCAGTCATTTTCCTTACTTCCTTCATTCTTTCCATTTCTCACGCAGGGTGCATGCTATGTGTAACGTGTCATCCATACCAACGGCCAAACTGGCCTACTCTTCCGAAAGTTGGTGATGGGATTTTACGTGTGTGCAAGATGTTATGCGTGCGTTCACACACGGAACCTCGGTTTATAGTCTCATTCGAAGGACTGTATGGGAAATGGAGTCAGAACCAATGTTAACTCCGAGGGAAAAATCCCCCTGTACCGAAACGCCCCGGCGGAGGTTCGAACCCGCAACCCCAGGATCACCAAGATTACGAGTCGGGCGCTCTGCCAACTGAGCTATCCGGCCCCCAATAGATACTGAATCTGGGCATCTTTCAGGCCGTTCATCATAGATACTAAATCTGGGTATCTTTCAGCCGTTCATCATGGATACTAAATCTGGGTATCTTTCAGGCCGTTCATCATAGATACTAGATCTGGGTATCTTTCAGGCCGTTCATCATAGATACTAAAATCTGGTATCTTTCAGGCCGTTCATCATAGATACTAGAATCTGGGTATCTTTCAGGCCGTTCATCATAGATACTAGATCTGGTATCTTTCAGGCCGTTCATCATAGATACTAAATCAGGGTATCTTTCAGGCCGTTCATCATAGATACTAAATCTGGGTATCTTTCAGGCCGTTCATCATAGATACTAGATCTGGGTATCTTTCAGCCGTTCATCCTTCGCCCCTTCATCTTTCGTTTTCGTCCACTTAGAATTCAGATCAGAAAACCACCCGATCCATTTTAAACCCCGTTCTTTATC
>JAFLJL010003303.1:0-10000 GCA_018398815.1 Conus ventricosus | reverse complement strand
TGAAGGTCACTGGAAAACACATGGAATGCTCAGGACTTGTGGAGTTGTGGGTAGAAAGCAATCTCTTGGACCAAAGACTGCGGAACAAGTTCTGGCAGAGAGTCGTACATCAGAGGCATGAGGTCTCACAAATTAACACTTCAGGCCATGTGGAATTCCTGCTTCCTCAGCTGTTGCAATTCATCAAAGAAGAAAAGAGAGAAGTGAAAGAGGAGATTGAAGATACTGTACAGAAGGAAGACACAGACGCGCTGCTGTCTTTTCTTGCTTCCAAGCAGTTCAGAGATCTTGTGGATGACTTTGTTGCATCCCATGGTGACGCCATTTTAAGGTTTGGTGGACGTACATGCAAATGGTGGAAATCATGCTAATTTTTATCAGAGCAAGCAGAGATGGTGACTGGAAGCTGCATCTGCACGCATTCACGTCCATGTTTCCATATGATACGAGATGACCACACTAACTATGCACGCTGAAGCTGTGTGTACGTGAACGAAATGCAGCACTGCCAGAAGAGATCAAAGCTGAATCTGAAGCTGGAAACTTTGTGGTGAAGCGTGGGAAGCAGCCTTTCAACCAAGTTGATCCAGATCAAAGCAGCCAGGAGTATCTCAATGGGGCATGGAAAAAGTGTGGCGGAATCGTGGGTATCACAAAACACCATTAGTTTTGAGCAGATGGACGCTGTCGTATAACATGCGATCCCACATTTCCTGTGAAAGCTTTTGACGCTGGTCTAGAGGATACTGTCAACCATAAGAGCGCAACAGAGGAAGCAGAAGGCAGGACAGGAAAGACGAAGATAGTGTGTTCACTACTCTGAAGAACTTCAAACTGTTCTCCAGCGATGTTCCTGAAGAACTGCTAAACATTGCAGCCAAAGATCTTACCCACAAGAGCATTGAGGACTCGCTAACTGCACAGCAGAAAGGTCAAAATCAGTGGAACACGTTTGTTGATGAGAGGTTGTTCCCTCATGCTGAAAGGAAGATAAAGTTTCGTGATGCCTGGACAAAGAACACGCCACTGACTTTTGCAAGTCTGTATGAAGTAAACCAGAAGAATTTGCATAGTACCAAACAGAAAACAATACGGGCCCGAACAGACTACATTTGGAGACCTGGCAGGCGTTTTCATCAATACTCTTTATCAAGCTGGGCGAGGTTTCAAACACATTGATGTAGTTTTTGACACATACAACCAGACTTCCATCAAGACAGAAACACGGAGAAGACTAGGTAAAGGTTCTCAGCCAATCAGAAAAAAAACATTGATGAAGGCAGAGACGTGCCCCTACCAGCAAAGTGGGAGAACTACATTTCTCACCCTGATAACAAGGCTGACCTGGCGAAGTTTTTGTCACGACAGATCACACTGCATGCTCCAGTTGACCAAACTATTGTTGCAGGTGGTGGCTTCAGTGATGTCACACAGGTGGAGTCTTCAAACTCCAATACAGATGTACGTCCTCTGGAGGCTTCACACGAGGAGGCTGACACCAGGATAATCCTGCACTGTGTACACGGTGAGGCTGAGGCAAGCAGCATTGTTGTGTCCTCCAGGGACACGGATGTTGTAGTGCTGCTGCTGGTGCATTTTCATCGCATCAAGTGTCCCAAAGTCTGGATGAAAGCAGGCACTGCCAAATCCAGAAAACACATCCCCATCCATGCTGTTATAGAAGCCACAGCCATTGAAAGAGATAAGCTCCAAAACCTTTCTGGATTTCATGCTTTCACGGGCTGTGACACAACGCCGTACTTTGCTGGACATAGCAAGACAACTTGCTTGAAGGTTTTCCTGCAGCAACCTGATCTGTTGAGTTCACTGGGAAAAGAAACTCTCACCGACGAGACACTGCGAAATGCTGAAGTCTTTATTTCCAGTGTGTATGGTGTACAAAACTGACTCGGTGAACATGGCTTGGTCAGTCCTGTTTCGCAAAGCCCATGCACCAGAAACACTGCCTCCAACACATGATCCCTTTTGTTTTTCCACACACAGCGGGCACACCATCAGACAGCTATCTGGCTACAAGGTCACCTGCAGCACCCTTGCCTCCCCCCGCCAGAACGCATGGGCTGGAAACTAGAAGGCGGCACCTTGATTCCTGTTCTCAAGTCGCTCCCATCAGTTCCTGAGGCATGCACTGATGTGGATGCAAGAAGCAATGCACTAGTTCACAGTGCAAGTACATAGCAGCTAGTCTTCCTTGCACAGTAGCATGCAAGTGCAGTGACAACAACGTTTGTTACAACAAATGAAACGAAGTGTATGAGTTCTAGACAATGTATCCGTGATTGTGACGTAAATAATGAGCAAAAATTATGACTATGATTTTTACAGATTCGTTTGGCTGGCTTGAATCAAAAATTACAATAAGATGGAAGAATTCACTAAATGAAGCAAAAATGACTGAAATTATTGGAGAAGTACCAATACATTTGATTTACTTATAATGACCCATTAACTTTAACTACAACCACTAAGTCTTATCAGTATTCTTCTCCCTTTCTTTTCAATCCCTCCTCCCTCCCTCATTGACACCCCACTCTCTCTTGAAAGTACAGAAACAGCTATTTCTGATAGGCTGTGAATTTTTGTTTTGTTTTTAATGGTAAAGAATTATTGACTATAAATAACTCAAGAGTGCTTGAATGCTCTCTCTCTCTCTCTCTCTCCTCTCTCTCTCTCTCTCTCTCTCTCTCTCTCTCTCCCCTCTCTCTCTCTCTTCACCTATTTCGTCAAACAAAAAGAACAAATGTTTTTGTTTCTAAGTAACAGATTATTTTGTTACTTAAGGCAAGGTAAGGAGAGAAGTGAGCTGTGGCTCCGGTTTGTTTTGTTTGTAACTTCTGTCATGTTGTACTGGCTTGTCGTTTTGCAGATTTATGATTGAATAATTGGTTGAATATGTTAAGAAAAAGGAATAAGGTGTTTATTTTCTCCTTTTAGATATAAACTATAACAATAATTAGTCAATAACAAAACTTTTTGTGGCTCAAACAATGGAAGTTTGGTTACAGAATCCTGATGTCAGTGTTTATGGCAGCCATTTTGAATATTTAATTTTTAGTGCAAAAACTACGCTTTCGCGAGGTTGTCAGACAACAAAACTGAAAAGAGCATGGTCACATTCTTTAGAATCAGTTGTCTGACAATTCCTAACATCATTTGCCACCTACTTTTTATTTTGGCCTTTTTTGTGAAATCTGTCCTAGTCTAATACATTGTGACCGTATCAGTTCAGTATTTGCCAGGAATGTCACTCTTCAAGACGGGAAGGGAGGGAGGGAGGAGGAGGGGGGAGCGTCTCTGCTCTTTCTCTGTCTCTGTCTCTGACTGTGTCTGTCTGTCTATCTATCTATATACCTGTTTGTCTGTTTGTGTGCCTGCCTCTCTCTCTCTCTCTCTCCTCTCTCTCTCTCTCTCCTCTCTCTCTCCTCTCTCTCTCTCTCTCTCCGTGTCTCTGTCTCTGTCTGTCTGCCTGTCTCTCTTTCCCCTCTCCATCCTCCCCCTCTCTCTGTCTTTGTCTGTCTGTCTCTCTGTCTTCTGTCTCTGTCTTTGTCTATCTGTCTGTTTATCTCTGTCTGTCTGTCCCTCGTCTGTCTGTCTGTTTGTCTATCTGTCTGTCTCTCTGTCTCTGTCTCTGTCTCTCTGTCTCTGTCTCTCTCTCTCTCCCCTCCTCCCTCTCTCTCTCTCTCTCTCTCTCTCTCTCTCTCTCTCTCTCTCTCTGGTTGAGGCTTGAAAGTGTTTGTAATAAGTTTGTTTGATGACAAGGAGCGTCGACATGTCTAGCCTTTACGACAGCTTTGGGTTTTCAGCCGCTTCGTTTTGTTATTATTGTTGTGCACCATGTAATGTCGCCGGTATCATTATTCTCCTTAATCCTGGTCTGCATCAGAAAAAAAACCCTTTCTATATAATGTGTCCCGGAATCCCTGCCCCTTGCACTTCCCACTTCATGATCCATGTGTGTGGGGCCGGAAAGCTCAGTTGGTAGAGTGCCGGACTCGTGATCCTGGGGTTTGCGGGTTCGAATTTCGGTTCAGGGGATTTTTCCCTCAGAGTTAACATTGGCTCTGACTTCATTTTCCCATACAGTCCTTCGAATGAGACTATAAACCGAGATTCCGTGTGTGAACGCACGCACATCATCTTGCACACACGTAAAATCCCATCACCAACTTTCGAAGAGAAGGCCAGTTTGGCCGTTGGTATGGATGACACGTTACACATAGCATGCCCCTTCCCCGAAGATGGAGTATGGCTGCCTTAATGGCGGGATTAAAAAAAACCGGTCATACACACAAAACTCCACTGCCTGTCTATACAGGCAGTGTCCGCAGGAGTATCAGCCTGCGTACGCAGAAAGAAAGAAAGAAACAGATCCGTACTTCCTATAAATGGCATCATTGTGTGTTTTCCAAATCTGGTCAAACTCGTTAAGCCTATAAATTAAAGATAAAATGTAAAAAGATTGTGACCTTTTTTTCCCCTTCTCTGTTCACATGGGTTTGTTTTTCACGTGTATTTGGCACTATCAAGGCCCCGGTACTACCAGAGCATACTACATTACCGGTAATGTAGTATGCTCTGGTACTACTAACATGTCGAGAAGGAATCAAAACAGTAGTTATTCTTTGACAACCTTGACCAAGTCACTCACTTGGTTTTGGTCATTTGTCCAGCGCACGTAGAAAATAATGGTCAAGGACTCGAACGCAAATTGATGAAGCTTTGCCATAAATTCTGTGCTCAGCAGAAAGAAAGACATAAGCCGATTGAAAATGATAGGGTCCGGTTGTTGTTGTTGTTGTTTTTTGAGCGTGTGCAAGCGTGCGATTCATTCAAACACAAATTCCCTGTAGCATAGAACATCAGAGATCATTTTCTTTAAAACTATTGAACCGATTCAACGTTGATTTAGTGCCTAATTCCAGTGAGTGCCTCAGCACATGTGCCGTTGTACCACGTTTTTTTTTTTTTTACGCTTCCAATTTCACAACTGTTTGTTGTGCAAGTGCAAACATCAGTGTTTTTGTTCCGTTTTGTGTGTGTGTGTGTGTGTGTGTGTGTGTGTGTGTGTGTGAGTGTGTGCGTGCGTGCGTGCATGCGTGCGTGCATGCGTGCGTGCGCGCGCGCGCGTGCGTGCGTGCGTGCGTGAGTGCGTGCGTGCGTGTTTGTGTGCGTGCGTGCGTGCGTGCGTGCGTGCGTGCGTACGTGCGTGTGTGTGTGTGTGTGTGTGTGTGTGTGTGTGTGGTGTGCACGAAATGTTAATACTGATGTTGCCTCTTCGGATCAGCTGGACTTAAGCAATAAAGAAAGTAATATTCTGGGTTTTTTGGAGTGCAAGCTGACCAGCTGGTTTGCACTGATTTCTTTACCTGAAGACAAAAGAATAGCCAGCTTCTTAGAACAGGCGTGTTTAGTTATTACACCTGTCCACGTTTTCAACGAAGCCGATGATGAGCTACCCCTCAAACACCGACACGATCGCCCCTTTGATCGCTTAGTGGAAGATGAGATTCTCTCCGACGAATTTCAATGTTGATTCTGTTGAAATGTAAACAGCTGGGCACTCCTTCCCCCCCCCCCCCTTTTTTTTTTTTTGTTGAAACAAAAAACCACCTTAATCTTTGCTGGAAAGAAGACGTGATCGTGACTGAAAACAGGAGAATTTGGAAAGTCTAGTTTTTTGTCGGGTTGTCTTGACAAACTAGACGCGATTCCGAAACTGTCGTGTCAAACCGGACGATGTGATTCTAACTGTCCATGATGCCTTTGCCCAACAACAGCACCTGCAACGACCATGGCGTCCAACGGCAGCCTGACGACCATGACCACGGTAGCCCCGAGCGGCTGTCCCTGGTACTTTGCCTGGTGCAAGAAGGTGCCCAAGATCCAGCTGTGGCAGCTCATCCTGGGCACCTTCTTCATCGCCCTGGGCTACCCCGTGTGCAACGCCATGACCTACACCATCTACTCCAAGGTGCTGGGCAACAAGCCCCAGGTGAGTGCAGGCACACTGGCCGGCAGGTCGCTCGTTAGGAGAAAGATTTCCTTTCATGCCCTGCCTGTCCGTTTCTTTTCGTATCATGGTGCAGATTTTCTTTTGTGTGTGTGTGTGTGTGTGTGTGTGTGTGTGTGTGTGTGTGTGGCGTATCGCTGATTCTTGTTGGTAAGCATGTCACCGATTTTATTTTGTTCATCTGTGGATGATTAGAAATGTTATACATGTGAATAATGACAGCAGGAATAAGTTATGCATGTGGATGATTGCAGCGAAAATAAGTTATACAAGTGAATGATTATAGCAGAAATAGATTGTGCTTGAGGGCGATATTAGCAGAAATAAGTTATACATGTGGATGATTACAGCAGAAATAAGTTATACCTTGATGATTACAACAGAAATAAGTTATACATGTGGATGAATACAGCAGAAATAAGTTATACATGTGGATGATTACAGTAGAAATACGTTATCTACGTGGATGATTACAGCAGGAATATGTTTTTACATGTGGATGAATACAGCAGCAGAAATAAATTATACGTAAGGATGATAACAGCAGAAATAAGTTAAACATGAGGATGGTATAACAGCAGAAGTAAGTTACATATGAGGATTATGATAACAGATTTAAGTTACACATATAGGTTGGAACGAAGGTATTGATGCACACACATAGGTAGGAACACAGAAATAATGCAGGCACCTGAAAAATAAGAGAAGCAATTAATTCATGTATGCGTGTCTTGATAACAATCTTCAACCAGGCATAACATGTACGAGGATAATGGCAACAGTTTCACGTTCTATGCATTATTTGTGTGCAGGGACAAAGACAACGGATGTGGATGTAGATATATAGATATAAATATATAATGCTAAACAATTAAGAAGTGAGGAAAAACAAAACAAGTGTAGGTTAACAATTTTTCCATCATTATAGTAATGATTTGAAATTGAAAAAAAACAAGAAAACAGTATATTATAAAAAATGAAAACCCTTCGCTAGCTGCATGAGGGAACCATCGCAATCTCTCTCGAAGGCAGATCTATACGTTTCACTTGCTAATGGCAGGAATCATGAATGTTTGTAGTATGACCTGATTAAAATCGCACCAACCGATGCATGTTCATGGTAACGCTGGCAGCAATAAATAGTAAATGGAAGTATGCAGATCCTGAACAGACGTTTCATGACACTTTTTTATGCCTATTTAAAACGGGAATAACAATACCAGCAGTTTAATAAGCAAGCATACATGGTTTTGTCATAACTTGACTATGCATAGTAAACACACGGTGATGCTAGCGGGCAGCAATGAATGTAGCCTGCATGGGACTGGATATACAGCTTTTACTTGAAGTTGACGATATCTGTGACAACGCCTGTGTGTGTGCGTGCCTTTGCGCGCGTGTGTGCAGGGTGTGTGGATGGGCATCATCACAGGAAGCGGCAGTCTGGCCCGCATGCTGGGCCCCATCTTCGTGGCGCAGATCTACGACTCGTTCGGACCTCGCGTCACCTTCATGAGCACGTGCGGCTTCCTGGTCCTGACCCTGGCCGTCAACGTTGCCGGCTTCCACCGCCTCGTGCCCTACGCCACCGCGCGCCTCCGGAGAGCGGCGGCGGCGCGCAGCAGACAGGGGCGGGACGGGGGCGTGGAGGAGGAGGGTTGTGGTGGTGGTGGTGGGGGAGAGTGAGCGATATTGGACGGGTGGGGGGCGTGGAGAAGGAGGGAGTGAGTGATATTGGACGGGTGGGGGCGTGGAGAAGGAGGGAGTGAGCGATATTGGACAGGTGGGGGGCGTGGAGAAGGAGGGAGTGAGTGATATTGGACGGGTGGGGGCCGTGGAGGATGGAGTGGGTGATATTGGACGGGTGGGGGCCGTGGAGGAGGGAGTGAGTGATATTGCACAGGTGGGGGGCGTGGAGAAGGAGGGAGTGAGTGATATTGGACAGGTGGGGGGCGTGGAGAAGGAGGGAGTGAGTGATATTGGACAGGTGGGGGGCGTGGAGAAGGAGGTGGGGAGAGTAGTGACCATCCCCCCCCCCACAGACGTATATATATGTATATACACGTCTGTGGACCACCCCTGCCCAAATCCTCCCTACAAATGAGTGACTGCTGACCAGCGCTGGCACGTGACGGGAGATTCTTTGGTGTGGAGGACCAGGTACAGTTCTCGCGGTGCCATTGGAGAGGGGACGGGGGGAGGGTGTCGTTGATGTACAGCTCATACAGGTTACTCACTCATTATTGTTGCTAGACCGAAGAAAGTGTGTGTGTGTGTGTATATAACTGCAAGTCTCCGGGTGATGTAGCGGACTGATTCCAGAATCATCCAGCTGATGATGTGTGACACGTGTCTCTTGTGAAATGCGTTACCATTGCATGAAAGCCAGATTCACTCATCCCACTCGAGAGTCATAGAGGACAGCAGAAGACGCAGCATCTGTGCGAATCCTATTAAAAACTTTTCTTTCTTTTTTTTTTCAACTGAAAACCATAAAACATCATTTATCAGCGTTAATGAATATGATATCTGTATTAACAGTGCAAAGTTTGTTCTCTTTTTATCTGTCCCCAAGCAAATGTGATTAAATGTAAATTGATTGCTGTGATATTATCATCACAGTCAGTGGATAAATGGATGAAGTTGACGCGTGTCCACTCTTAGCGTTAAGTCAGTGTGCGGAGTACAATTTCATGGTTTTATGAGACTCACTCCAGTAACACAATCAGTCCACAGTATTGTTGGATTGTATTTCTCTGTGAATATAATGAATGCGGAGTAGAATTGGATTGCCTTTTTCTCTTTTGACGATTAGCTCGATTTTTGAGAGAGTATTAACCATTTTGTTTACAATCAGTGCAGATAGTGCGAATAATACAAGGCGCTGCACTGCGTTGTGAGAACCTTTATCGTCACAACAGAGTTCTCTCCTCTGAAATGCGGATGAGTCTTACAAGGAGCATGTCTTTCATGTCACCGGATCTGTATGACACCGTGTCTCTATGTAACTGGGTTTCTGTGCCACTGTGTCTGGATTTCACCGGGTCTATATGTCACCGGATCTGTATATCACCATGGTTATAGGTTACTTACTTACTTACTTAGGCCCATTGCTCTTGCCAGAGTATAGGCCATCAACAACTGCCCTCCAACGTCCCCGGTCCTGGGCCATCTTTTCAAATTCGCTCCAGCTGTAACCCATCTGCCTGGTGTCCGCTTCCAGGTCCTGCCTCCATGTGTTTCTTGGTCTTCCTCGCTTCCTTTTGCCTTGGGGATTCCAGGTCAGGGCTTTTCTGGTGGTGTTGTCCGGGGCTTTCAGAGCGTGTGTCCTATCCACCGCCATCTTTTTCTGATGTCTTGCTCTACTGGCAGTTGGTTACATCTTTCCCACAGCTCTTTGTTGCTGATTGTCTCTGGCCAGTGGATGTGGAGGATCTTTCGCAGGCAGCTGTTAACGAACGTCTGCAGTTTTTGAATGGTGGTTTTTGTGGTTCGCCAGGTCTCTGATCCATATAAGAGGACGGATTTGACGTTTGAATTGAAGAGGCGGATTTTCGTCCTGGTGGTGATTAATCGAGATTTCCAGATGTTTTTCAGAGTGATGAAGGCTGCTTGTCAAGGAGCGTGAAACCTCTCACAAAAGGCATTAGACTCTTGAGGCAAAGGACGTTGTACGTAGTATACAAATAGGTAATAGACCAATTATAGGTAATAGGCCAATTAACCAGGGTACCTTACCCAACGCACATGGCCGAACTGTGTGAAGGAGGCCGAAATGGCCAGGTGACAGATGACACCTAGAGAGAGTTCGGACCTGCCCGGTGGCGAAAGGGGGGAGGGATGTAACCACTACGACCTCGCGCTCCAAGTGAGTGCTAAATGCTCAGTCAGCTGATGTTCTTGTGTAAACATCAAGTGAAGAGCAGAGTCTTGGATCATCGATGGTATTGCGTGGGTCACTGTTTGGTT
>JAFLJL010003302.1:70736-81847 GCA_018398815.1 Conus ventricosus | reverse complement strand
GAGAGAGAGAGAGAGAGAGGAGAGAGAGAGAGGTAAAAGTGTGCGTAAACATACTCAGCACGTGCACCGTGCACCGTGATGATCATTCCAAGACAAACCGGCCATTTCGTGTTTGTTGGACATTGGGGGGTGGGAATGCTTTTCGGTGGCCGTCTGTCTGCTTCTGCACTTACCAACCGGCGGCTGGGGATGTTTTGACGTGTCCGTGTCCTGCAGAGTGCTGACAAAGAGCAGGGGGGTCCTCACCGTCTGTGTGTGGATTAGGGGGTGTGGGGTGGGGTGGGGGTGATCCTCTGAGTGTTATGTCTTTGACAGGCAAGTTCGGCCACTGCTCAGGCTGGCATCAGACATGGTGACCTGGGTGATGGGGAAAAATCCCTCTCAGCACTTCACCCACCTGGCAGTGGTGGACATGGCTGGCATCAGTCATGGTGACTGGGTGATGGGGAAAAATCCCTCTCAGCACTTCACCCACCTGGCAGTGGTGGACATGGTTGGCATCAGTCATGGTGACCTGGGTGATGGGGAAAAATCCCTCTCAGCACTTCACCCATCTGGCAGTGGTGGACATGGCTGGCATCAGTCATGGTGACCTGGGTGATGGGGAAAAATCCCTCTCAGCACTTCACCTACCTGGCAGTGGTAGACATGGTTGGCATCAGTCATGGTGACCAGGATGATGGGGAAAAATCCCTCTCAGCACTTCACCCACCTGGCAGTGGTGGACATGGCTGGCATCAGTCATGGTGACCTGGGTGATGGGGAAAAATCCCTCTCAGCACTTCACCCACCTGGCAGTGGTGGACATGGTTGGCATCAGTCATGGTGACCTGGGTGATGGGGAAAAATCCCTCTCAGCACTTCACCCACCTGGCAGTGGTGGACATGGCTGGCATCAGTCATGGTGACCAGGGTGATGGGGAAAAATCCCTCTCAGCACTTCACCCACCTGGCAGTGGTGGACATGGCTGGCATCAGTCATGGTGACCTGGGAAAACCCAGTGGTGACGGGGAAAAAATCCCTCTCAGCACTTCACCCACTGGCAGTGGTAGGTTGACATGGCTGGCATCAGTCATGGTGACCTGGGTGATGGGTGAATCCCTCTCAGCACTTCACCCACCTGGCAGTGGTGGACATGGCTGGCATCAGACATGGTGCCCAGGGTGATGGTGTCAACCTCGGGTGATGTCGATGGAGGAAGGACTAGCGCACAGCCCAAACACACTCACAGCTTGCTTACAATCTCATTATATATCATGCATTCGTCACATCAAACCACTAGTAAAGTCTATAACTTTATACACATGATCATAGAACGAAACATCAATGCATATGGAATCAAACAAAATAAAACATTCTCTCTTTCCTGAACTTCACAAAATCTTTTATCTAAAACATCATTAACTAACCCGGGTATAAATAGATTTTACTTTACCTGGCCAGGTGATCTTAAACTGTTCACGAATCACTGTCTTTTCTTTTTTTTTTTTCTTTTCACTGTCACTTTCACAACACGACACAAACTGCTGGCATTGGTCAGGTTAGACTGCTGGCACCGGTCAAGCTGGACTGCTGGCACTGGTCAGGTTTAGACCGCTGGCGTTGGTCAGGTTGGACTGCGATGAAAGTGGCGCTGGCCAAGTATGAGGTCGAACCCCGGTTCAGATGGAACAGTGACTATCAACATCGATCTGTTCTCCTTTCTTTCTTCCTGCATTAACGCATTGCACTCTCTCTCTCTCTCCTAGTCTGCTCTATCAAATGGACATGGTTGCTTTTCTTTTCCTTTTCTTTTCTTTCTTTTTCTCTTCATTAGTTAGCAACTCTCTCTTCCACATCTCTCTTTTAGTCCTTCCTCTGCAGACTATCTCGTGCTAATCTCTCAACTTGGTTCTCTTCTCTCCTCCCCTCATCTCTCTCTCTGCCCCTCTCCCCTGCAGAGTTTTCCACTCAGAACTCTCTCTCTCTCTCTCTCCCTGTTCGTTCTCCCCATTCTCCCACTCACGCATTACTTTATCACCTAACTCCGTGTCCAAGGGCGAGTACATTGGTCAGTATTTTTACCACCTCGTACCCGAAGTTATCTCCCTCTAATTCCATTGGATATTCAATCATGACAGTCACGCCTACACGCCTTACTCTCTGTGGTGGTCAGTTGGGTCATTTAATTGATTAGCTTGATTTCAGCCCCCACCACATTACTACTTCTCCCTCTCCCTTTCCGGCGACGTCGTAAATTGGCTAGATGAGTCTGGGTAGGCGCCGAGACGTTGACCAGACCTATCGAGACCTGTCGGTCCAGGGCCCCTCCGACTGTCTACGTGGAAGATTAGGATTAGCCTCTGGCTGTGCTCAGATTGGCCGGATGAGTCTGATCGGGCGTCGAGACTCGTTTGACCAGACATCGAGGCATCGGTCAGCTACTTAGTCCGTCTGGCTAGACAGACCGTCTCCGTGGAACCTCTCCCCTATGCTTAATTGGCTGGATCCGACACATGGGCCGTCTGCCTGATGCCCAGAATATTTGAGTTAGAGCTTATGTCCAAACAACCCGGACCACGACTTTGGTTGTGTTTATTTTTGACCGTGACAATTTCCCCTTGCAAAGACTATGCACCGCATTGTCTCAAAACAACGGTACAAAAAAAGGACAACAACCGAATTTGCTGACACACAGCTACACGTGCAAGTTTGAAAAATACTTTACAAACAACGGTTTATAAATTATAAAATATATCATTAGTGAATTTCCACTCAATGAGTTATCATTGACGTGCGCTCCTTGCGTTATTTCAACTCATTTTATAACAACCTCTGTGCGCACTTATGCAATTCCCTACCTGCGGATTTGCCACATCTTCTCTTCACAATTTCTATGAAAAGCACAAATTAATATGATCACGATCCATGACACTTCACTGAGGAATCTCCATCCTCACTTATTGCAAATAATGCATCACTACACAAGCGACTGTATGCTCCAAGCATAACTACATTCACATGAGCAAGTCTCACAAGGAAAATATGAACAAGTCTCACACACAAAAAAAATATGAACATAGCCAACTGGGAATGAACCCATATCCAATCAACATAACTGTAATCAACACATATTATCAACAAAGCACCCGGATATGACTGACTTCCTCTGAGTTGCAGCTTGCTAGGACTACACGACTTAAATAGTCAGCTCCGACATTCTGACGACCTGGAATGTACTGCACTCGATACCTGTAGGGCTGCAGTGCCATTGCCCCAAAGCAGAACCCTGCTGTTTTTCAGCTGTGCCTCCTGCAGGAATTTGAGTGGTTGATGTCGTCTCTATCACGAATCTTTCCATAAAGTTTTTGTGGAATTTGCACGGCCCACGACAGCAACATCCTTCTCTACTTTTGCGTCCCCTTCTTCACCTTGTCAACTTCTGTGCTACCTCACAGGGAATCGCCCTTATGCTCCTGAACTTACTGCCCCTATCCACCCCCCTGATGCATCGCCGAAACAAAAATGGTTTGAATTTTGGGTTTTGCTTCAAGAGGGGGACGGGAACTAGTTTTCCCGCACCGTTGCGTGTTGCTCTGCCGCGTTGACCACTCGACCACTGCGGTTTCCCCCTCCCTTTTTTTGACCAAAATCATGAGGGGGACTCGTGTTTGTGGAAATTTGGAACAAAACCCCCTATGAAACAAAAAAACCCTAGCAGATCGACTTCTGTTTGGTCTTTGGTCTCTCTGAATTCACTTTTCCCAATTTTCCCCTTTCTGGTGCTTTGTGTCCCCTCGAAACAAAAATGGAACTCAGGTTGGAAAAAAACCGGGACTTTGTGGTTTTGGCTGTGAGTTTGGGTTGTTCAACCTCTCTAAACTGTCCTAGTCCCTCATATGCCCCTCCCATGTTGGATGCTTCAGAATGTCATCATGAAATTAAACCCCTTTCCCAAAAATCCGTCAATAACTTCTCATACCCGAAGAAGTGAAGGTGCGTTGCCCACCCCAAAAGGGAGTACCCCCCCTGGTATACCCCATTGGGTGGAGAAGCTGTGACTTCCTTTGGCCCTATAAAGGCTATTTGCCAGAAAACCTTGCTCAGACTTCCTGGTGAAATACTGGTTTTGTTTGGCGATCTGAGCGAACAGGTCTTCCTGTTGGGTTTATGACCTCTGTTGCCCTTGGGGCCTGTTCGGGAGTCTTAGTCAAACGAATCGATGCTCACCTGCTTTTCCTCCAAAGACGCGGGTTGATTACGATGATTTGGAGGGTTTAAAATCCCCCCAAGGTCCATTTTTTTCTCCCTTCTCTTCACCTTGTTTGGTGGATAGGGGGACGGGTAGGTTTCACATGTAGGGTTTTTTTGCGATGTTAATCCCCCGTACTGTCTCTAGATTTGTCCTCCTGGTTTTCAGTAGGGCCCCTATACTGTTCTAGGGGCCCCCTAACTTCCTCCTTTTCCCCTATGTCTAGCCCTTATACAGTGACACATCCCTGTTTGATTTTTTTCCCCTGGAATAGGAAAACAAAACCCCCCTTTTCTGTGGTCCCCCTTCACCTCTCAATATTTGCTGGCCTATGTGCTGGTCTCACGTGAATATATTTGGGAGAAAGTTTGCGGGAAAAGTTTTGATTTCCATTACATCGATTCGGTAGCCTGATTATTTTTTCAATGATGGTGATGGCCCCTTCCAATGCATCGAGCTTTTTGGGAAATCCGTGGGAAGCAGAAAACAGGTTTGATCTCCCCCCTGGGGAATTGCTTCCTCCCCTTTCCCTGTCTTTTGCTTTTGAACGACCCTGCCTCCTGAAAAACTCTCCCTGCCCCCTTAATGTCTCTCTGCCTTTTGGGTTTAAAACCCACCCTTTGAAAAAAGGGTTTTTGAATTTTCTTCTGACTCTGTTCTGGACACGCTTTTTGGGGAAATGCCACTGGTCCCCAAACTGTCGCCATCACAGTCAAAATGGTGAAAAGCCTGTGCTTTCCTGGGGGGGCCCCCTGTAGGCGAACAGTGCCGCGGGAAATGTAGGGGCCCCCAATTGTGGCCTTTCCTCAAGACTTTTTTAAAGATGCCTTCAGCACACATTGAATTTTTCCCACCAAGCCTTTGCATTTGGTGGTAGGGGGGTAGGAAAAGCTGTGTGACCCCTAGCAGCCTGTTGCCTCCCTTTCACCCCTGAGGTGAACTGTGCCCCCCCTGTCATGAGAATTTGTGCTGGGCAAACCCGGAGAGAAGATGTTACCCCCTTCAGGACCTGTTGGTATTACGCCTTTCAAGAAACTGCTTTGGGTATTGGTCGGTATTCCAGAGCGTAAAAAAACCCTGTGCCCCCCTTTGGGGAACAGGGCCGTTGGGAAAATCAGTAAAACAGCACCCCCTGAATGGAGTGTCAATTAAAGGAGGCTGTTTAAGGGGCCTTCCTTCCCCCGTTTGTGGTGACCTTGCACACGTCAATGACTGCGAAAGTTGAGTTGAATTGCTCCTGGCAATGAAAGTCATCAAAGATTCGGTCAGTTTTTTTGTGGTCCCGAGATGACCCCCCATGAGGGGACTCGTGCCCCAATGAATGACTTCACGAAACTGTGGTCCTAAAATAGTGGTCATTCCTGTTTTCCCCCTTGGTGAACATCGGTACAACGCCCCCCTTTACAAGAAATTCTGTTACCCCTCTAACCTCTGTTTCTCTCCCCTTCCCAACTCCAAGATTCACGAGCAAAAGGGTCTTTTTCCCTGCGCTGCCCAAAAACTCATCAGGCGAACATCTAGCCTGACTTCTTGCGGGGAAGACTAGGTTTATAAACCTTTTCCCCCTTCTTGCTGTGTTTAAAATGCTGCCCTGTGCAGTCAAAAACTGGACCCCTGGATCCTTCCCCTGGTTTATTTAAAAGATAAATCATGAAGGGGTTTCTCCTCCCCAAGCAGACAATGCCGAGAAGAAAGGGGGCGTACTTCTTCTTAGCAACGGGAAAAACTCCTCCAGTGCATCGATTAGAGTACAGGTCTGGTTTGCCCTGTAAATCCCCTTCTCGCCCCAGCGTTGTTCTACCACCCGCATGAAAAACCAGGTCTGAAACACTTTCCCCCTTGGGGCCCCAATCCCCCCTTCTTAGGGGAACGAACCTAGCCTATCCCCTCCATCCCTGACCTGATGCTGTCCGTGTAGCCTGGGCTGCACTACCTCTTGTTTGGCCCCCTTTTGGTTCCATGCAGGTCTTTTCCTTGCGACCTTACCCACCTCTTGAAGGCTGCTCCCTTTTGGGAAACCCTCATGGGGGCAATCCCCCCACATGTCCGTCTTGTGAAAAATAAAAAACCTATTGTCTTTTGTCCTCCTTCTGCCCCCCACTGGGTTTTTGCGATGTGCAGAAAATCCCCTGTTCCTTCCCCTCTTCTCCTGTCCCTGACCTGTTTCTCGGCACCTTGTCCCAAACGTCCCTCTCTATACACCTTGCGAACTTCAAAAAATCCCCCGTGTCTTGGCTGTCTCTTTTCAAATGTATGGTTAATCGGGCCCGCAACTGAAAAAATTTCCTTATAACCAGTCTTTTTTCAGCAAAAACCTTCTTCGTACGCTCAACTCAAACCCCATTTATCAAATATGATCAAACGTGCCCCAATGAGGTACGTTTCACTGTTTAAAAATTGCAAAACGAAATTTCTTTCTGATCCTTCCTTGTGAGGCAAATCCTTCATCAATGTTTCCTTCACAGCCCCAAAATCGTTTGGGTGTGTGGCAATGCGGGGAAAAAACTGTAATCCCTTTCCCCGAAAATGCGCTGAAAAAATGCCCCCCACTTTCTAAAGGGCCAACCCTGACGGGTCGCAAACGTTCGAAACGATGATGTATGATCAATGAATCTTTTCTTAAAAAAAAAAAAACTTGGCAACTTTGGTGGGGGCGTAATGCGCACAGAGTCAGGGGAAATAAACTACCTATGGGTGGTCTCCTTTTGTATTTCTCTTTTCTACCTATTAAATCTTTTTTCTTTCGTTCCTGCTTTATTCTTTCTGTTTCTCTTTCCCCTTTATTTTTTGTTTCCGCTTTTCTAGCCTGATTATTTTAGCTGTTTCTTAATTTTTTGTTTTTTGGGTTTTTTTACCCTTTTCCCTGCTCTGTTTTAGGCGAACGTCGTCTTTCCGCTCGCTCACCCCTTTTCCCATTTTTTTGTTTTTTTCAACGAATGCTCGAAACTTTCTCCCGAATGCCAAAATCAGGCGACGCTCACGGTTGTTCATAGGGGTGTTCTTTTCTTCCGCATTATATCTTTTTTTTTTTTTTTTGAAAAGATTTTTTTAAATACGACACCCAAAAACTGGGGGTTTTCCCGACAGGTGATTTAATAGCAAAACCCTATGAAATATATTGCTTGGGACAACGTAATTAGTTTTTAAAAGACCCCCGCCCCTGACCCAAAATAGAGAGGAATTTGGAAATTTACGAAATAAGTATTGGGTGAAATGCAAGCCTAGTATTTAACTATTTGGGAACATACGTAAGACCCCCCTTTGTCTTGGGGGTTTAAAAATACTTGAATCCCCCCCGCTTCCTTCTGAGATGTTGAACAATTTAATAAAGGGGCCCAGAAATCGGGCAGGCTCGAAAAAATGTCAACCTCGGGTGATGTCGTTGGAGGAAAGGACTAGCCACAGCCCAAAACACACTCAAGCTTGCTTAAAATCTTTTTATATATATGCATTCGTCCATCAAACCCCCAGTAAAGCTTAACTTTCTACAAGTCATAGAACGAAACATCAATGATTGGAATCAAACAAAAAAAACTTTTCTCTCTTTCCTGAATTCACAAAATATTTATTAAAACATCTTAACAAACCCGGGGTATAAATGATTTTACTTTACCGGGCCCCAGGTGATTTAACTTTTCAAAAATCACGTCTTTTTTTTTTTTTTTTTTTTTCACTGTCACTTTAAAACCACGACACAATGCTGGCTTTGGGTCGGTTTGACTGTGGCCCGGTAAAGCTGGATGTGGACTGGTCAGGTTAGGACCGCGGCGTTGGTGGGGTTGGAGGGTGAAAGTGGCGGGGCCCAAGTATGGGTCAAACCCCCCCCGGTTCAGAGGAACAGTGCTATCCATGTTGTTCTCCTTTTTTCTTCCCGCTAACGCATTGACTCTCTTCTCCCCTCCCGTCTGCTCTATCAAAAGGACAGGTTGCTTTTTTTTTCTTTTTTTTTTCTTTCTTTTTCTCTTTTTAGTTAGCAATTCTCTCTCCACTTCTCTTTGTCCTTCCCTGCGCTATCTCGTGCTAATCTCTAATTGGTTTTTTCTCTCCCCCCTCATCTCCTCTTCTCGCCCCCCTTTTCCCGCGAGCTTCCCCTCGAACCCCTTCTCTCCTCTCCTGTTCGTTTCCCATTCTCCCCCTACGCATTACTTTACCCTACTCCGTGTCCAAGGGGGAGTACCCTTGGCAGTTTTTTTACCACCTGTCCCCAAGTTATCTCCCCCTAATTCCCCTTGGTTTCAAATCTGACAGTCACGCCTAACGCCTTACTCTCTGTGGTGGTCAGTTGGTTTTAATTGATTAGCTTGATTTCACCCCCCCCCACATCTACCCTTTTCTCTCCCCTTTCCCGGGGCGTCGAAATTGGTAGATGGTTGGGAGGCGCCGAGACGTTGACCGACCCTTTGAGACTGTCGGTCCAGCCCTGATGTTACGTGGAAGTTAGGGGTTGCTTGGGTGTGCTTAGATTGGCCGGATGAGTCTGTCCGGGGTCGAGACTCGTTTGACCGCATCGAGGCATCGGTCATATTAGTCGTCTGGTAGACAGACGTTCCGTGGAACCCCCCCTTTTCTTAATTGGGGATCCCAACATGGGGGCCTTGCCCGTGCCCCGAATTTTGAGTTTGGCTTATGTCCAAAAACCTGGACACGATTTTGGGTTTTGTTTTTTTTTGAACCCTGACAGATGGGGAAAAAAACCCTCTCCAAAATTAAAACCCCTGGCAGTGGGGAGGTGGGGCTGGCTGGCATCAGTCATGGTGACCTGGGGGGAAAACAGTGGTGACGGGGGGGAAAAAAACCCCCTCACACTTCACCACCGCAGTGGTTGGTGGACATGGGGGGAAACAGACTGGTGCCGGGTGATGGGGGAATCCCTCTCAGCACTTTTACCCACCTGGCAGTGGTGGGCATGGCTGGGTCGACATGGTGACCTGGGGGGATGGGGGAATCCCTTCGCACTTCCCCACCTGGTTGGCATGCTGAACGGCTGGCATCAGACTGGTGACCTGGGTGATGGGGGAACCCCTCTCAGCAACCATCTGGCATGCTGAGGTGAAGCCCCCAAACTGAGCTCCAAATCTGTCATAGCCTTCACTTCTACACACAGACAGACGACGACGAAGCGACTTAGGGAATTTAACAACACACACAAATCAATGAGCACGACACCATGCATAAATGACCAGCATGCCGCACGCATGCACGCACTCAAAACACAACACCACAACACCCCAACCACACACACACACCACATAACACAGCATGCCGCGCGGCGCCACCACACCACACGATATATTTACAGGGGTTCCAGATTTTTGTTTTGCGTCAAGAAACGCACCCCTCGCAAAAAAATTTCGTCACATGAAAAAAAGCGTCAAGTAAACTGTACTCACTCCGTCAAAACAGTTGAATCACGCGCCTTAACACCCCTGAAGTGCAGAGAGCTCGTGCAGGAAAGCGTTTTTGTGCAACGAGTCCGGGGCCCTTCCTGGCAAGCAGCATGGGGTTTTCCCCGTTATGCACTCAGCCCCGACGCTGACAGTCTTACCTGGTTTTGGGGGCTGAAAACCACGTTTCCATGGCCCCCTGCTACGGGAATCAAGGGGAAATTTTTCGGTTGGCGAAAGGGGCATTTCATTTTGTGAGGGTGACATGTTTGGAGGCCTATCAAATGGATTTGCCTAGAGTTTTTGTTTTGTTTTAACTGCCAAAAAAGGGTATTTGCTCGCCCCAAACAGCGTGGCTGCTCTCCCCCTGCTGGCCCAATTTGTTTGCAGCAAGGGGTTTTTATGCGTTTTTTCGCCGTCCCCCCCCACCCCCAAAACCCAAAAAAAAACCCCCAAACAAACCCCCCCACCAAAAATTTTTTTATTTTTTTTTATTAAATTTTTAATTTTAAAATTTTTTTAAATTCCCCAAAAAAAACCCCAAACCCCTTTCAAAAAAAAAATTTTTGGAAAAAAAAATTTTTAACAAAAACAAAAACCCACCAAACCATAAAAAAATTTCAACGTCCCCTTGCGTCGCGTTTCCATGGGCCTCCTGTCAGTTTTCACAAACTTTCCGTTTTTAAAATTTAGTTCAATGAACTCCCAGCGCATGCAGGTTCCTCATCACGTCCCGGATTGGCTGCTTAGGCTTGGAGTCTCTCGTCTTTGCAGAAGTCTTAAAGAGTTGAAACGCATTCACCTTTGTTTTGAAAACGTCATTGCTTTTTTTGCGGTCTTTTTTAAACCCAAGGGGCCATGGCAAAAAGTGACGTGTCGAAAAAGGGGGGGTCCGGTCTTTCTGCCCTCCCCGTTTTCAAAAACTGACCGGGTCCTCGGAAAAACAACCACGCAGCCCCCCTTTGCCCCCAAATTTCCCCGTTAAAAACAATTGCGTTGTTACGGGATTTCGTAAATTTAAAGTCAAAAGGGTCCATTCACTTTTTCTGAAACCTATTGTTTTTTGTCCTGGAAAAAGTTAGTTACAATCATTCCCCAAAAGGGATAGGGCGTCGGGCCTGGTTCAGCACTGAACCGGCGTCCTGGCCCCCTCTGCCGGGATTCTGGGGAAAATTTCCCGGAACTTTTTTAAACCCTTTGCTTGGGGAAAAGGTGAAAAACGTTATTTTGCTTTTTTGAGCTAGAGTTTTCATAAAACAACGTTTTCCCCTTCCCCCTGCTGTTTATTCTTTTTTTGAAACAGTTTGGGCTCCTTTTTCCCAATAATCTGTGTTTCTGAAATTTGACCCCCCCCTTTGAGAGGAGCTGGGGAAATTAGTTGGTTGTGTGGTTTTTGAGCCGTGAACCTCACAAAAATTTTTATTCCCCTTCGGTGTCCCTTTTTTTTGGCCCTCAGGGTTGACTTCATCTGAACCCTTTGCTAAACTTTGCTGGC
>JAFLJL010003302.1:63236-65736 GCA_018398815.1 Conus ventricosus | reverse complement strand
CCGGCTTGTAGAAAAATACAGTGTTTATCATGAGGCCATGGCAGTGGCGAAGCCTTGTTCTCCTCCCTCTAAGCCAAAAGGAAGCATTTTGTTTTGTTTACTAAACAAAAAAGGAAATCTTTGTGAAAGATCTTGACTGCATTGGTTGAGCTGACTTCTGATCCATTTGATTAAACAAAACCTTTGAAAACTGTTCAAGAAATGGCCCCACATCTTCTCTTTTTCTTTACACCGGGCATGATAACACTTGACGTGTTAGAAACTGCATGGCAGGATAATTGAGGCCACTTCCACAAATCGGTAGTTTTACTAGCTTCCCAACAAAACTAGCAATCGGCGACTCTGCCGATTGACCTACAAAGCCCACCTCTACCCCACCTACTGGTAGCGGGCGCCAACACTCCTTCGCCTCTAAAGGCGAAACAGATCCTGTGATTTTGATCAGGACTTTGATAGTGCTTTCGGCGGCTGCCTTGAATTTACAACGTTTCTAGTGTGGACAGCAAAAAGACCCCTTCACTTTTCCCACAAGCACTGCCCTGTCTATGTGTGTTTGTTTGTTTTGTTTGTGTTTGTGTTTTGTTGTGTGTTTGCTTTGTGGGTGTTGTTTTTTGCCCACCCCCGCACGCTCGCCCCCACCCCCACCCCACGCATTGCACACCCACCCCACGCATGCACACACTTAAGTCACTTTGTAATGTTTTTAATCAAGATAACCCCAAGTCCTTATTAAGTTAATCCAAGTCCTTAATTTGTTTTTTATTAAGTCACCCAAGTTCTTAATTTAAGTTTTTAATACAGTTCTTGATCAAGGTTCTTAATAAGTTCTGGTTAGTCATCCTTCTAGTACAATACAAGTTTATTTTAAGTTATCTTTAATTATCAATAAAATACTACATCACTATGTTGTTTATTCAATAAATAGGTAAATGCCTAAATATAGTACACACATGCCTCAAAAAACGCGTCATAGTTGAGGATGTCTTGCTTAGCGTTCTCTGCATAGATTCTTAAGGAAGTTCTACATCTATGCAACAGCATTGATTACAATTCTGGTCTATGGAAATGTCTTTTATAGACTCCATGTCTTTATTTATTGACTTTATCATTTTATAATACGCCATGATCTATTTTTATTAAAAAATTTAAAATGAAGTTCTTACAATATTATGTGGCATTATATATGGATCCCCCCCCAAAATGATGCTTTGTTTTTGGCGGTTTGGCGTTTGCTTTGGGGGTTTGTCGTTTTCTGTATTTAGTGGTCAGATTTTTTTGATGCTTTGGTTTCTGTTGCCATTGTGTATATATTCTATAGCCGTATTTAATGCCCCACAGCAGCAATGGCGCAAATGGCACAACTGTTTTAAGTTCATATTCCATGATGACTTTGGGGCCCTTGATACATGGAGTTTTTATAGCCGGCATTGAATCACTTGTTTTTCTTTTTATGCGTTGGCTGTGTTATGTTTTCATGATGATTAATATTCTGTAACATTATTTTTTTTGTTGGTCCACTCTGCTAATTTTTTTCTGCTTTAAACACGCCCAGGATGAGGACACTTTTCACTGGCCCCCACCTGCTTCAGTTGTTTTCTGATTCTGCTGATTTTTGGCTTGGTTACTTTCTCCAACTGATTCAATGTTCCTGATTCTGGTTTCTGATGATTTTCCAGCTCGTTCATTTTGAAGGGAACAAAAATCTATATGATTAAAAGTTATTAATCCCATGATTAATGGCGTAAAACAATGTTCCATAGTCTGTAGTATAGATCACACCCTAGAGAACTCTAATGACTTTGTAAAACTGGATCTGCGTTAAATATACGTAAGATCTTGATTCAGAATCAATGGGTGCAATCTACTGACTTGTTTCGTGTACAAACTAAGAACCGTTTGCCCCACTCCTTTTCATCATTCTAGACTCCAGCTGCGCTTCATACCTGTTTATGATACTTTAAAATGTCTTGCGGCCGTCATCTGTTGAATTGTTCAAGGCTGAATTCAGTTCCGAGGAACTGTTTTGTTTTTCACACGCTGCCAAAGAATACAACCTCTCCTTTTGGGGTTAATAACAGCTTGGGCCATCAACTTGGTCATTCATAAGTTCGGGAAGAAGGTTTAGGCCGCCTTGTAGCTGTGTAGTTCATCATGTTCATGTTTTTTATTAAATTATAATTAGTTTATTTATAAAAATGAGCACGAAAAACCTGTTACCACTTGTATACCACTCTGGCTGTTATTGGAGGTCTAAGAGTAGGATACTCAATGCTTGGTAAAAAGTTGTTAAGAATATTAAACAGCTGATCTTGGCAAACTAGACTTTGAGGATTCAGCAAAGCTGATTGCTATCATTGCAGCTTCGGTTGCCACGAAAGATTTTCTAGTAAGCAAGGAATAATTCCAGACAGTATAATATGTCAATAAAAAATACATTTCTAAAAAAAATGGCTTCGCTCGTATGATTGATAGAGGCGCTCTGTGGTTAATGCGCTCGCTT
>JAFLJL010003302.1:41992-59492 GCA_018398815.1 Conus ventricosus | reverse complement strand
CTTGCTCTCTGGCCTTTTTATCGGCCAGTATTGCCACTGTCCTAGGCAGAGAGCCGGTTGTAAAAGCGGTATTAATCAGTGCTTTGTTTATATGGCAAAAATAAGGG
Organism: Conus ventricosus; assembly: GCA_018398815.1. Taxonomy (NCBI): domain Eukaryota; kingdom Metazoa; phylum Mollusca; class Gastropoda; order Neogastropoda; family Conidae; genus Conus; species Conus ventricosus. The sequence goes on along the minus strand of JAFLJL010003302.1, from coordinate 59,385 downwards.
GGGGGTTTTTTTGAAAGGCTGCTGCCCTTGGTGCCTTTAACCAAGCACAAACAAAATATTATCAACCCCCATTTTGCATGCACTATATCTCTTTTACAAGAGAAAATGATACGTCAGTGGAATAGATCCTACGCACTTGGTATCTGGTGGTGTGCAGACATTTGTCTGTACGTATCTCTGTTCTTGTCATTGTGGTTATAATTTGGTTCATGACACGTTGACAGACAGTATACATTCACAATTGATGTCAGAACCTTGCCCGCCAGGGTCTTTCTCCACATCCCTTTCGTGCATCAACAGCTTGCCCCTTTGGCATGTGTATCAGTGAAAGGTCAAGATCAATGGTGTGTTGCATTTCCTTACGGGACCTTGGGCTGGTCACATAGGAACCTTAGCTCATGTTTACCACACTCATACCCATTAATGATGGACTGTTTCTTCACACAAGAAAGACTACTTTCTATTTTGCTGAACCTGTATCATTGCTGAGTGCAAGATTCAACAATTTCGTACTTTGGGACGTCTTGTGGAGAAGTATCATTTTTTCTGTATAAACCATAATTCTCTCTCTCTCACTCACTCTCTCGTTCTCTCTCTCTCTCTTCTCTCTCTCTCCCTCCTCTCTCTCTCTCTCTATCTCTCTTCTCTCTCTCCCCCCCTCCCCTCACCTGTTGTCTTTTCTTTTTATGATATGAATCCGTTTTTACAGTGTTGTATGGCTGTTTTTTTTTATTGGAGGATTTCATAAAATCTCTCTCTCTCTCTTTCTCTCCTCTCCCTCTCTCTCTCGCTTTTTTTTTCTAAAACATTTACAGGCATCGCATGAAGCAGGGCATGCACACACTCACAACACACACACTCACCACACACACACACACACACACACACACACACACACACACACACAATTACATACATACTTGCACCACATGCATGCATCCATGTAAACATAACATACATGTTGATTGTTCCTAATGAGCATGGCTAACTTCTACATTGTTTCATCAAGCTGGATGTTTGAAACTGTTTCCCTGTTTGCAGGTTGGGATCCAGGGTTGAAACAGCAATGGACCCAGCCCGGATGGAGGACAGCGTGTATCTCAATCGGCGAATTCTTTCGTCCAGCGGCGGACGAATCAGCGGCTCATTCCACTGCAAACAACAGCAGCAGGCAGGGCCAGAGTTGGATGGCATGTGATGAGTCTTGATGTGAACCCCTGTTCGAAAACGAGTCTGCGCTTTCAATACGTTGATGATGAACCTCTGATTAAAAAACTGGTAGCTCCACAGTCAGACTTCAACTCGTCAGATGATGATACCCCTCATCATGCGCGGAAAGTTGGTCCTGAAGTTGCTGATGATCTGCAGATCCCGACATTTGTACCATCAGAGAATCGAGACATAACACATGACCAGAGTCCGACACCTTTGACAGTAGCTTCCCCGCAGTTCCAAAGCAGAAAACGAGCGTCGGAAGACAATCGTCAGAGTGATCTGATCCAGGGCACAAGCTGCCAGTCTAGCACTAACAAAGGAAAGAAGAGGGACCAATGTCGCATTACACCACGTTCGTCTGGAAAACCTTTTTCACTAATGGATTGATCACGAACAGAAGTGAATCAGACGGAAACTGTTTTTTTTGAAGCCTCAGCCTTTCATCTGGAAGACATAACAGGAAGGAACTCCGCGCTGTTGTTGTGACCACCTGAAGACAATTATTGAGCATACGGTCCCTTCATGGTCCCAAAACCTGGGAAGATGACAATGACATCTTTATTGAGGTTCCTTATGATTGTATTCTGAATTGCAACAGCCCGGCAAAATGGAGCAATGTTGCGAAGACCTTCGGCCACGAGTTATTGGCCGACTGGTCGATGAGACCAGTCCCGTTGTTTACACGGTGACTTATTCAAATCCGTCTTAGACTTCTTGCCATCCACTAGCAGCACCGGCGGCACGACTTGGCAGCACGCAGATACGCATCACACTGGCTTTCACTGTCACGAGCCGTACTCACTACGATGCTTTGCACAGGTCCAGACAGACAACGTCTTCAAGGGATTCAGCATGAAGTCAGTCTCAATTCTGAGGTTGGGGATAGCAAGACTTCCAACCCACACATCAGTCGACACCAAACCAAAGATCAGAACCAGACTGCATGGGGACAGCTCGGGGGAGGGACCACGTAGTCCCACCCAGGACGAGAGTTTGAAAACCACACCAACAAAAGAAACAGTCCAATGCCAGCGTAAACATCACTCCAGGAAAACTAGGATCTTCCAAACCCCGCCCAAGAAACATCTTTCAAGAAAAGAAACGGCAAACCGGAGCTTGGAAACAAAACGTCGAGAAAATCCGTAAATTTGCAAGGGATAAGAGTATGTATCTCAGATGGCAAAATTGTGGTGGGGCAAGCCAATGTGTCCAGGCAGATTGATGTAGCAAGTGCAGATTCAAGTGCAAGTGATCGGTCCCAGAAGGAAAAAATCGCAGCAGATTCTTTCTGACATTTCTATGCCTTGGTCACATTACAACCGAGCAGAAAGACTTTTTTTGTGCTCATGTAAGAGACCGAGAGACTGTCAGTTATTCTGGAGGGCGGGTTCATATGCCAGTGCCCTAGAATGACGTCAACGTGCCGGGACCTTTTCCTTTGTTGTGGACGGCCTGGAACAAACGCGTGTGCAAAAAGTTCTCTTTTTGGCAAACACTGGCAAAAGCGAAGCCTACGTTGATCACGTATATAAACCCGCTTCAGACACGAATGCAGACCTTCCCTCTCCGCCCGGCCAAGAACGTCGAGGGAAAGTGCCGGCCACACACATACTAGCGAAAGCCGCTATTGAGGGCGTCAGAAGACTCATAGAGTCTTTCCCCGCGTAGAGTTCTCACTACACACGGAAGGACACGCAAGCGAAAATATTTGGAGCTGGGCTGACAGTGAGAAGATGCACGATTTCTATGTGCAGCAGTTGCAAAATGTGTGCAAGGCTCTCGCACTCGCACCAGTTTCCACTAAAAGGTACCGGCACGTGTATTCAATAGCGAGTACTATTCTGGCATTCCATGTGCAAAAAAAGAATCAGTGTTTCTGGGTGTGCTGCTTTCGCCGTGAAAAAAGACTTACAGACTTGCCACCAGAAGATGACATCAAAGCCTCATGAAGAACACCAGGAAAGAAAGACGAGGGCACGCTTGAGAAGAGGCGGGGACAAGGCTGATGCAGGGCACGCCTTGAGAAAGAGCCGGGACAAGGCAGGAGGGCCCAAGGAAGATCGCCGAAAGCATTTGGTCACCGTGGATCTGCAGGAGTCCTACAGTCCACCTGCGGCTTAGTGAGTCAGTTATATTATAGACGAAAGTTTGTTCTGTGTATAATCTTCACCATTTACTCACTGGCCGATGGGGAGGGGGGCCCAAGTGCTAACACCATGGGATTAGACTGAGGGTAAGCGAGGTGCATGTGAGATCGCACGTGCATCTACTTTACCTGAGCTCACTTCCAGACTGTGTGGAGGACAGTTGTCATCTATTCAGGACTGTTGCTTGGGCAAAAACCGAACCAGTACCTGGCAGCAGCTCTTGCCCTTGCAGTCCAGAACATCGGACACATTTCAGACCATCACCCCACATGTACCTGGAGAGTGGCCACTTACGAGATGGAGTGCGACTCCATGCACGCGGCTATCACGTTTCGAAAGAAAAGCACGCCCATCTACACCCCAAGCTGCTGGGACATCATCCTGCGCGATGGCACTCGCCCTTCGAACACGGCCCTCTGTGGTCATTCCCAATGAAATTTACAGACGTTTTGGGACTTTTAAGGCACTGGCTGCATCAGCTTTCTGAAACACAAAAACGGACATCACGGAGCCGAAAGTGTAAAATGCTGGCAACTTAAAGCATCGCTTCGAGAAGGGCTTGAGAAGATGAAATTTTATACAAAAATCCTTTGATCAGCCCAGCTACAGACACTTCAGGTAGTTGGTAGCAGCAAAGAGGGAGGCCGTACGGTACCATACTACATGAACCGGCCGCATCTCTACAGCCAAAAACCTTGCCCATCTTCTGAGCGGAAGAAAGCTGACCTTCTGTACCTTTTGTTCTCTGGAGTCATTTCCCGAGGCTACAACCCACCACCTATCTACAGGACCTGCCTGCCGCTTCTGCTTGCCCAAGATCGCCTCCCACAGCTTGACATCAACGAGAAGGACAGTGACTCGGACCTAATCATTTCATTTCCTGCCAAAAAAAGACTTTCACATTGAACTCATTCACTGCTTATAATGCCAGAAACAACCCTCAGTTGTGCGACTTTCATGTGACTTGATATGTTGTGATATTGTGTGAATTAAACATTTGGATGCTTGACAAACATCCGTATTGATTAACAGGCTGCTTTAAAAACTGTATTTTACAGTATTTGGACATTGCTGCTACTGTTAAGTGAATGATCCAAGTGGTTCTTGATACTTGATGCTTTGACACGTTGTGACTGGGAACTTACCATACTGCTACAGGAAACAGACTGAATTGGGCAATTGCAGGGCCTTTTTGTGGTGATGATAATCAGGCTATTTTGGCAACGGTTAGGTTAGTGTTGACGTGATATTGATGTGTCCGGTAACTTGAATACTTTTGACATTGCTCGTTTGGACTGGGATTAAAGTGCAGTGTACATTCGGGAATGGTCTGGACTATCACTTTTTCACTGGTTAGTTTTTTTATAGGTTTGCTTGGTTTTTGTTTTGTTTTGTTTTTGCTTTGTTTTTCTATTGTTTTGTTGTTAGTTCTACTTTTTGTATTTTGCCGCATGCATCATCTTTTTAAAGAACTAAACAGGTTAAACATTTTCCCTTATCGAATGTTCTTATTTTTTTATTGCTTCATGCTGTATGAAATAAATGTTAATTATTGTAAATTGATTATAGATTAAAAAATTATATATAAAAGTCGGTCACTGTAAATGATTATAGATTAAAAACAAATACCAAAATAGAGAGTCTTTGTGCGATCAAACTATACTACACTTCACTGTATCAGAATAGGATTGTAAAATTGTCTTGAACTCGGTCATAATAACATTTATAATTGAAAACAATCAAGCAACCAACATACTTCTTTATATTCAGTCAAAGGGTGGGTAGGTCACTTTTTTTTTTTGGGGGGGTTGGGGGGGCCTTTAGTGAAGGCCGTTTACTGGTGTTATCAGTTTCAATAGAAACGTTTTGGAAGTGACGGTGTGCCCATTGGTCTGTGTGAAAGCCGCATAACCTTATACTTGGTTTGTGCAGGCTGTTGATTTCAAGCAACGCTTTACACAGACACATCGTGTTAGAGCTACGGGGTTTAATGGAGGATCTTGAGTGACCATCTGCCCACCCTTCCTGCCAGTATCTCTAACTACAAGAGTAATGCAGTCCCAGTTTGCATGTGCTGCTGTGCACTTGGCACAGTAAACAGTTGCAAATACTGGTACGTGGTTTATCCGGGCTCTTTTCGTGTAGAGTATACTATGTGGGACTGCCAAAAGCCGTTATTTCCAACATACCACATTTAATTTATCCATTTTTGTTAATTAAACCACTGTTATGAAAATGGGAAAAATATATTAACACGGAGAGACAAGAACACCATTTCCGTTGGACATATATTTTTTGTCAAACGACACAGAAAAGCATTTCATTGTGATATGTTGAAACTTTCAAATGGCTCTCCTGGTAAAATTAGCTGGTAACTGCGATACCGAGGTTTTATCCCAGGGCTACCCTCGATAATATAAGTTTCTCATCCCCGCTCCTTTTCGAGTAAACACGTACAGAGAGAAGAGAGAAGAGGAGAGAGAGAGAGAGAGGGAGAGAGAGAGAGAGAGAGTGAGAGAGTGAGGAGCGCACGCACACGCCACACACACACGCACGCACACACACACGCACACGCACACTCGCGCACGCACGGCACGCACGCACCGCACCGCACGGCACGCACACATAACACGCCACACACACACGCAGGCACGCACGCACGCACGCACGCCCGCGCGCACGCGCGCCTCACACACACACACACACACACACCACACACACTCACTCCCACACACACACACACACACCCCACACATGGTATGTATATTATTATATATATATAAACACAGAGCGAAGTGTGCACACAAAGTCAGGGGGTTAGGGGGCCAAAATCAGCAATTCAGGAACTGGGCGAGCAGCGTGCGGCCCGAAGTGTTGGCTTCGCCCGTTCGGTTAAGCTTCGGTGGAAACAGTGCAGATGTATGCAGTGGGTGCCGCCCGCTGGTGTGTGCGGAAATTATCGGCTCGCGGTTAATACCGACTGGTGTCCGTTTAATTGCGTGTGTTTTATGTGTGGAGTAGTGTGCGCTGTTGAATGTGTGTCATATGATGTATTGTGTATGTTGGTGTGGGTGGTGTGTGTGTGAGGGGTGTGTGTGTGTGTGTGTGTGTGTGTGTGTGTGTGTGTGTGTAAGCGTGCGTGCGTGCGTCCGTGTGTATGTGTGTGTGTGTGTGAGTGTGTGTGTGTGTGTGTGTGGTTTGTGTGTGAGAGAGAGAGAGAGTGAGAGTGAGAGATCTGGCTCACGGGTGGTGTTTTCGTGTCTCTCTCTCTCTCTTCTCTCTCTCTCTCATAAAGAGAGCGAGAGAGGGAGCAGAGAGAAGATGATTGAGAGGGAGAGGAGAGGAGAGAAGAGAGAAGATGGCGGAGACTAGAGAGAGTGATAGAGTGCAGTCGGAGGGAGAGATGAGAGTGAGGGGAGAGGGAGGAGAGGGGGATGGTGGAGGAGGAAGAGAGAGGAGAGTGAAGAGGTGGAGATGATGTAGAGGGAAAGGGAGAGAAGTGCCGACGAGAAGAGAGTGGGATAGGAGTGAGGGAAGAGGAAGAGGGTAAGACGAGAGTGGATGTGTGACGGAGGGAGAGAGCAACGGGACGTGGGTGAGGTGGAGATGAGAAGAGAGATGATGAGAGAGGAGAGAGAGTGATGAGAGAGAGAGTGAGCAGCATGGGGGAGTGAGAGAGAGAGATCGAGAGGAAAGAGGGGGACCGTGAGGAAGGAGAGGAGCGAGTGCGTGGGAGTGAAGGGAGAGAAGAGGGGAAGAGAGAGAGGGAGTAGAGGGAGGAGGAGAGGGAGGAAGTAGGAGAGAGGAGAGTGAGGGAGAGAGGTGAGAGGGCGGTGGGAGAGCGTTTGACCAGGAGGTGGGAGGAAGAGAAGGGAGGAACAAGAGGAAAGAGGCCGAAGAGTGAGGGAAGAGTGAGAGAGAAAGTGGGGGTGTGGGGATGAGAGTAGAGGTCGAGGGTAGGAGTGTGTGGTCAGAGGAGTGTGGGTGGGTGGGAAATGTGAGTTGAGAGGATGTCTGTTGGTGAGGAAGGAAGAGAGAGAGAGAGAGACTTCTGGACTCTACGGTGGTGTTCGTCTCTCTCTCACTCTCTCTCTATCGCTCTCTCTCCCTCTTCTCTCTCTCTCTCTCTCTCTCTCCTATCTCTTCTCGCCCTCTCTCTCGTTCTTGGTTAACTTAGGAAGCCACACACAGGCAAAGATGTAAAATTTATTTCGCTGATCGAATAGTATGTACTCGTAGAGATGATAGTTTAGTATTCAGAACCATTGGGACGGGGCGCGCTCGGGAAGAGAGAGAGAAGGGGGGGGGGGGGTGCGCGCATGGGCTGCCGAAGAGAGGAGCCGAGAGAGAGAGGGAGCGAGAGAGCGCGTCTTCTAATAGGAGACGACGGGAGAGCAGAGAGAGCAGAGGAAGATGAGACCGACCGACCGACCGACAGAAGAATGAGAGAGAGAGAGAGAGGGGAGAGAGAAGAGAGAGAGTGATCGCAGAGTGAGAGAGAGAAGGAGAAGAGAGAGGAGGGGGGTGGGTGGGTGGGTGAATGGTACCCATACAGCAGAATTCGTGCTTTCCTTTGATGTTTGATAGTATTTGGTCAACAGAAAAGGATAAAAAATCAATCGTATGATTATATAAATTGATCTTAAAGTCGGCAACCGCTATCACCAACTGTCTTGATGTATGACGGCCGTAAATGTTTATGATTTTCAGTATTGAACGAACCAGTTTAGAACTTCAGTTATATTTCAAATTAGTATATATGATTGAACTGATGAGAACTTCATTTAGATATCAAATGAGTTGTATATGAATGAACCTGTTTAGAACTTCATTTATATATTGAAATTAGTATATATGAATGAAACTGGGATTAGACTTCATTTTATATCTGATAATTAGTACATATGAATGAACCTGATTAGAAAATTCATTTTATCTCAAATTAGTATCTTATATGAATGAACCTGATGAGGAACTTTATTTTATGTACGAAGTAGTCCAAGAGATCTGTATGTTTTTTTTTTTGTTGTTTCGTTTGCTTATCCTTTTCTACCGTACTTGTGACTGGGGTTTCGTTTTAATTATTTATATATTTGTTCGTTTATTTATCAGTTTATCTGTTGTTTGTTTTTGTTTGTTTCTTCCGCTGTCCTTCCACGATCACTTCCACTCCCATCTCATCTCTTTGTTCCATTCTTTTATTTCTGGTTCTGTCCGCCTTTCCTGCTTATCTACCCCCCCCCCCCTGCCCTCATCCTGTCTATCCGTTTTTCCATTTTAAAAAACTAAATCGTTCATTCTTTCATTCCAGTTTTGGAAAACCCAAGTGTGTTGTTGTTGAGAGCTGGGTTTTTGCCCCCGCCCGCCCGTTCGGAGCTTGGCAGTTTTTTTTTTGTCTTTGACGTCATGTTTGTTGTTTTCTGTTTGTTGTGTTTCTCTTCGTTTTGTCTTTGGCCGTTATTTCTTTCTTTCGTTGTCTTTTTTTTTTATTTTTTTCTTCGTTTTGTTTTTGACGCTCGTTTTATTTCTTTTTTTTTTGCCTGTTTTTTTTTCCCCCCTTCGTTTGTCTTTGTAGTCGTTTGTTTTCTGTTTTCTTTTCTTTCTTTCTTTCTTTCTTTCTTGGTTCTCGCTGTCATCTGTTCTAGTGTTTTTGTTGTTGTTGTTCGTTGTTTGATTGGCTGGGTTTTTTTCTTTCTTGGTTTTTTCTCGCTTGTGTCTGTCTAGCCCTTTTTTTTTTTTTTTTTTTTTTTTTTTTTTTTTGCTGTTGTTTGTTGTTTGGTTGTGTTTTTTTTTTTTTTTTCCTTCTTTGTTTTGTTCCTTGTGGCGTCTCTTCCTGAACAACATTGAATATTTATTTATTTATTTATTTATCTAATTCAAAGTTTTGCAATTAAAACAATGTAAGCCTGGTGGAAGGGAGAGGTTAGCTGGGCATGCACTCTTGTTCATGTACATGGTGGCGTTTCTCTGTGCTCGTCTGTGTCTGTCGGGTCTTCTTTGTCTGTGTGTTTCTCTATGTCTTTCTCTGCCTCTGTCAGTCTCTGTCTGTCTGTCTGTCTCTGTCTCTGTCTGTCTCTGTCTGTCTCTGTCTGTCTCTCGCTTACTTCCCCCTCCTCTCTCTATCTCTCTTTTTATCTCTCTCTGTCTGTCAGTCTCAGTGTCTGTCTCTGTCTGTCTGTCTGTCTGTCTTTATCTGTTTCTCTGTCTGTCTTCATCTGTTTCTCTGTCTGTCTGTCTTCATCTGTGTCTCTCCTGTCCGTCTTCATCTGTTTCTCAGTCTGTCTTCATCTGTTTCTCTGTCTGTCTTCATCTGTGTCTCTGCCTGTCCGTCTTCATCTGTTTCTCTGTCTGTCTGTCTTCATCTGTTTCTCTGCCTGTCTGTCTTCATCTGTTTCTCTGCCTGTCTTCATCTGTGTCTCTGTCTATCTGTCTTCATCTGTTTCTCTGCCTGTCTTCATCTGTGTCTCTACCTGTCTGTCTTCATCTGTGTCTCTACCTGTCTTCATCTGTGTCTCTGCCTGTCTGTCTTCATCTGTTTCTCTGCCTGTCTGTCTTCATCTGTGTCTCTGCCTGTCCGTCTTCATCTGTTTCTCTGCCTGTCTGTCTTCATCTGTTTCTCTGCCTGTCTGTCTTCATCTGTTTCTCTGCCTGTCCGTCTTCATCTGTTTCTCTGCCTGTCTGTCTTCATCTGTTTCTCTGCCTGTCTTCATCTGTCTGTCCGTCTTCATCTGTTTCTTGCTGTCTTCATTGTGTCTTGCTGTCTGTCTTCATCTTTTCTCTGCGGGTCTTCATTGTGTCCTGCCGTCGTTTCATCTGTTTCTCTGCCTGTCGTCTTCATCTGTGTCTCTGCCTGCCCGTTTCATCTGTTTCCTGGCCTGTCGTCTTCATCTGTTTCTCTGCTGTCTTCTTCTGTTGCTGCCTGTCCGTCTTTATCGGGTGTCTTGCTGTCTTTCATCTGTGTCGCTGCCTGTCTGGCTATATGTTTCTCTGCTGTTTTTTGTCTGTCTTCATCTGTGTCTCTGCCTGTCGTCTTTTCTGGTCTCTGTTGTCTCATCTGTGCGGGTGCTGTCGTCTTCTTTATGTTTCTTGCTGTCTTCATGGTTCTGTCTGTTTTCATCTGTTTCTTGCCTGTCTTTTTCTCTTCCTGTTCATTCCTGCTCTTCCATGTTCCTCTCTTGTCTCACGGGCTAGTCCCCTCTCTCCCACCCATCTTCCTGTTGGAGATGCCACACCCTCACATAGTTATTTCACGGTACAGGCGTAAAACCTGCGTTTCATTAGAGAAAACGAAGCAGATTTGGGAAACGCTCTTGTGGGTGGGATGAGAGGGGAGGGAGGGATAGAGGGAGGATGAGGAAGAGAGGTGAGGATTAGGAGAAGAGAGAGAAGAGGGAGTGGAGAGAGAGAGATTCCTTCAGATGAAAGGCCGAGCCCTTTAAGGTAAATAAATGCACATAAAACAAAACATTTGGTTGGGCGAGAGAAAGGGAACGCAGGGTTAAAGGGGGAGGGAGGGAGGAGGAGGAGAGAAGAGAGGGAGTGAAGGAGAGAGGGAGAGAGAGAGAGAGAGAGAGAGGGGAGAGGAGGAGAGAGAGAGGAGAGAGAGAGTGAGAACATTTCTTCGGGATGAAGGCCCGAGCCTTTAATAAATCCACTTACCTTAACAAAAATTTAAATAAAAGGAACGAGAAGAAAGGGAAAAGATGGGAGGGGAGGAGAGAGGGGAGAGGGAGGGCGAGGAGAGGGGAGAGAGAGAGAGGGGAGGGAGGGAGAAGGAGAGAGAGAGGAGGAGGGAAGAGAGAGAGAAGAGAGGAGAGGAGGGAGGGATAGAGAGAGGAGGGAGGGAGGGAAGAGAGAGAGAGAGAGGGTGAGGAGGTAGAGAGAGAGAGGGAGGGAGGTGGGGAGGGAGGGGGTTTAGAGAGGAGGGAGGGAGGGATGGATAGGGGAGAGAGAGGGGAGGAGGAAGAGAGGAGAGGGGGGGGAAGGGAGAGGAGGGAGGGTGGGTGGAGAGGGGAGGGAGGGGAGAGAGGGAGGGAGAGGAGAGAGGAGGGAGGGAGGAGAGGAGAGGGAGGGAGGAAGAGAGGAGGGAGGGGAGGGTTTAGGAGAGAGGGAGGGAGGGATAGAGAGAGGGAGGGAGGGATAGAGAGAGGGAGGGAGGGATAAGAGAGAGGGGAGGGGGAGGGATAAGAGAGGGGAGGGGAAGAGGGATAGTGGGAGGAGAGGAGGGAGGGAGGGATAGAGAAGAGAGAGGGAGGGAAAGAGGAAGAGAGGGAGGGAGGGGGAGGGAGAGAGAAGGGAGGGAGGGAGAGAGGGAGAGGAGTGAGGGGGAGGGATGAGAGAAGGGGGAGGGAGGGAGAGAGAGAGAGGGAGGGAGGGGATAGAGAGGGAGGGGGAGGGGAGGGAGAGGGAAGTGGGGGAGAGGGAGGGTGGGGAAAGGAGGTGGGGAGGGAAGTAGAGAGGAGGAGGAGGGAGGGATAGGAGAGAGAGGAGGGAGGGATAGAGAAGAGGGGGGGGAAAGGGGAGAGAGAGAGGGAGGGAGTAGGAAGGGAGGGAGGGAAAGGGATAGAGAGGGGGGAGGGAGGGAATAGAGAGAGGGAGGGAGGGAGGGATGGAGAGAGAGGGAGGGAGGGATAGGGGAGAGAGGGAGGAGGGGGGAGAGAGGGGGAAAGGGAGGGGAGGGAGGGGGAAGGAGAGGGGGGAGGGAGAGGGAAGGAGAGGAGGGAGGGAGAGGAAGGAGGGGAGGGGGGAGGAGAGGGGGAAGGGAGAGACAGCTAGAGAGAGAGGGGGGAAGGGGAGAGAGGGGAGAGTGAGAGAGAGAGAGAGAGAGAGAGAGAGAGAAAAGGAGAGAGAGAAATTTTGTTCAAGCTTGAGCCGAGTAATCAAAGCAATTGGATGAAAGGAGAAACAGATAGAGTGACGGACGAGAGCGAACAGGCTGGGTGAGAGAGGGAGGGGTTACGGGGATGGGGGTGGTGGGGGGGGGGGGGGGGGGGGGTGTCAATGGGAATGGGGGGTTTGGGTTTTCAGAAAGGATTTAAGGAAAAAAAATAGGGGAGTAGGAAGCACAAAACACACACCACACACACACAACCACAATACACACACAACACACTCTTCTCTCTCTCTCTCTCTCTCCCCTTCTCTTCACACACACACAAAACACACACACACACAAACATACACACACCACACACAAAACACACAAAACACACACTCTCTCTTTTCTCTCATACACACAAAACACACACACACACACACACACACAACACACATACACTCTCTCTCTCATACACACACACACTCTCTCTCTCTCTCTCTCATACCACACACCACACACTCACACCATTACAGGCACACGCACAATACGCGCACGTGCGCTCACACACACACACCACCACACACCACACACACAACACACACACACACACACCCCACACAGAGGAGGGGGGAGAGAGAGGTGAGTAGATGGAGTGTGGATTGGCGGAGGGGGAAGGGGGGCGTTTTTTTCGCACAAATAACCGTACAAGAAGAAAGGAGAGGCAAGTATAATCTCATGAACAAGCCGCGCCAAAGAAGGCGAGAGAGAGAGAGAGCGAGGGCACCTTGTATTATTGTACGGTGATTTGTTTTCCCCCCTCTCTTCACAACAGGTTGGTTGTCCATGTCAAATTAAAAAAAAAGATAGACGTTCGCTCGGTCCGAGAGGGGACTGAAAAGCAGCCAGTGTGTGCTCAATGGTCGGCTTCGAAAGTCTTCAATGGAGTCTGTGAAAAGAGTAACATGACCTGGTCAGATGGTGGCGCTGGTGGAAGTGGTTGTGTGTGTGTGTGTGTGTGCAGAAAAAAGCAGGTGTTGGATTTAAAGCGGAGAAGCTTTTCGCTTGCAGTAAATCTGCAACATCAGTCTGTGCAGTGGAGCTGGTGGTTAGGCTTTGGGGAGATCCAAGACAGATTAGGATCGGTTTTATTCCCCCGCCTACTTCTCCAAGCAAGCGATGCTTTTAGAGCCAAACTGTTTATCTCGAAAAAATTGTTTTTTGAATTTTCATATTTTTGGTGTATTAATACAGTCTGTTTAACTGCTGAAACATGGTTATGAAACATTTTTAGTTTTTGGTTAATAGCAAAGAGACAGTTGTTGCCTGTCCACATCCAACCAGATTCTGCATGCCACAAATAAAACAGCTAGCAGTCACAGACTGGGGCCCCCAAGAAGGAAGGGTAGAAAGGGGAATCACCACTCTCAGGCCAAACTTGTTTATGCTAGCAGTTTCGTTGTTGGCTGAGGAAATTCCCGCAAGTGAAAGAGAAAGGTTGGGCTATTTGATTACCCGCCCTGCAAAGGGCACTTCTGGGTGGGGAAAATCAGGCACCGGGAAATGGCAGAATTCGGTCAAGGAGGGGTCACGGGGGTTCAGAGGCTTGTTTCCCACAGACCGGGGAGTGTCTGGAGGATGCTGGTTTTAAAACAAGTGGCTATATACCAGCACTCCGGCTTGTACCGTTCACACTTTCCCTCACACTGCATTCAGGAAACTTCATTTGGGAGTTTTTTTCTTGTTCCAACTCCACTGAGTCGTATTAAATCAGTAAGTCTTCTCTGTCTGTCTCTGTCTTTGTCTGTCTGACTGTCTGTCTGTCTTCTGTCTCTCTCTTCCCCTCCTCTCTCCCCTCTCTCTCTCTCTCTCTCTCTCTCTCTTTCGCTCTCTCTTTTGTTTTTTTTTTTTTGTTTTTGTTTTTGTTTTGTTTTTTCAGGGTCATATTGGCAGAATGGCTATGCCTAACTTGTTTTTCCTAACCATGTTATGACTCTCTCTCTCTCTCTCTCTCTCTCTCTCTCTCTCTCTCTCTCTTCTCTTCTCTCTCCTGTTTTTGTTGTTGTTTTTTTCCTCTCTCCCTCTTTCTCTCATATAAGAAACAAAATCAATGTACTGTCTATTTGTTTCCTTTTTCACAACGCCTTTTCCTTAATATTTTGTACATGCAGTTAATTTGTTTACAAAAATGTATTAATTGAAACAATTTTCAAAGACGCACAGAAGCTTTCTTGCAATATGATGAAATAAATGCTTGAATAAAGAAATATGTGTAGCTTCACTGTTTTTTCCTTGTACAGTTGGCTTTGCTGCTCATCCTATTGGTAAATCAGTAGCTGAAATAAATAGCAAAACACCGTTTGAAGGAAGAGATGTTGTGAAGACTGTGATACACGATTTAACTGGTGCGTTAATTATTTTCTTTGTTCTCCCCAAACAGGCACCTGGACTGACGACAGTTTGGTCAGATCTTGAAATTGATGAGGAGACCCGCTTATTTTTTTGACCAGCTTTAGCCCGCATCTTCTCATGGAACTTCTCAAGGTATCGTCATTACCTCAGTATGTTTTTGATGACAGACTTTGTAGCAGGGAAAGGCTGAGGGTGGGAGTAAAGCCAAATAACTTGAATCTTTTGAGCAAGTTTTGTCTACGCAAATATAGTATCGTGTATACTATATTGTTACAGTTTCAGTTGTTCCCGAGGTGGTGTCAGGGCGTGCAGAATATCCCATTACGCCACACCACATCTGCTATTTTAGCTAATTTCTTCATCGACTTCATATCCCAATGTGCTGGTAAAGCCTCGGGTGCATGCTGGGTATTTTCATGTTTCTGAACCCCCAAACACTGACTGGATTATACGGATTTTTTAAACGTTGCGCATTTGATCTTCTGCATGCATATGCACACGGGACCTCGGTTTATAGTCTCATCTGAAGGTCTTGGGGAGAGGAGAGTCAGAACAAATGGTAACTCCCGCTAATAAACGGACGGCTCAACCGGGGCTCGAACCCGGCACCACAGATCATCGATCTTGCGTCTTACCGATTGGGCCAACCGCTCCCCTATAGATTTATATATTTTTATATATATTATTTTTTTTTTTCCCTAGCCACACATATATATATTACAATTATATTGTATATCATAAAAGCAGTTGGAAAGAGTCCAGGTTTACTGTATACAGAATGAGTCTGGATGAAAGCAGGTCTGTCAGAAGCTGGATCAAACAGAATTAAAAGTGTGTCTTAACTAAAAAAGCTTATGAAAAGCATATCTTTAATGTTTCAGGGGGGAGATCCACTTGCCACTGCAATTACTGAAGCCACAGAGAAGAAACCCTTCATGAGCTGGCTGTCCGGATTCACACCAAACGTCTGGACGGTCTTCTCTTGGCTAATGGCATGGGGAGAGAAGACCTTTTGTATCCTGATGGAA
This sequence comes from Conus ventricosus, assembly GCA_018398815.1. Taxonomy (NCBI): domain Eukaryota; kingdom Metazoa; phylum Mollusca; class Gastropoda; order Neogastropoda; family Conidae; genus Conus; species Conus ventricosus. The sequence continues at coordinate 43,768 of JAFLJL010003302.1, read as the reverse complement.
ATGCTTTTTTAAAGCTGCCTCCATTCATCTGGACAACCACACTGAAACCACGCTCACGTGCTCCCCTGTGCCAAAAATATTGAAAACAACCTGCTGCTACCTTGCTTTTTCACCTTGATGAAGGGGTAAAACAGTGAGAATGATCTTTTGAAGTTTGCATTACATCACTTGAAGAAATGCGAAAATCAGGATTCTGGAACAATGCTGCTAATGATGTGATGCCCCTGGCAAGATCAAATTCCCCATTACACCGTAGTTCCCTTGAATATGCAGACTTTCTGGACTTCATAATCAAACATCTTGCTTCACAGACAATGAGGAATACCAAAACTGATATCACAGGAGCCCCAAAAACAGCTGGCTGAAGATTTAGTGGCTCAGGTATACAAAGGAGGAAGACACGCTGTATTTCAAATACGGAATGACAGAGTGTTTTCGGAGCCTGAAGATCAAGGGAAACAGTCGCCGATGTCGCCAGCAAGCTGTCAGCAATGTGCAGGGACCTTCCTCAGCGGTTTCACGGATCGTCTGCCTTTGTTGAAGCAAAGAAGAAAGACCTCCTGGACCTCTGCCAGCTAGGGGTTGTGCCACAGCGACCCATCAGTTTACCAACGGCTGCCCAGCGCCAGCACGGCTCCAGACAGGCGTGCAGAACCAGACATTACCGAGAAGGACGCAGAATCCGAAGAAGATCCGTAACATTTTCATTTAGTGAATTTGACAGTGCGCCGATGTCTGTTTTCATTCTGAACAATAGATGCGCTTGTTGTTAGTGTGGATCAAATCGTTGAAATATATTTGCTACATTTACTTTCTCTATTGTGGATAAATCAATGAACTTTTATCAATGCGGACAAATTTTTTTTTTTCTGCTGTGGAATCGTTTTTGAACAGTTTTTCCCATTGTGGACCAAGCAGTGAACTGAAGTAGGATACAGTGAACAGATTTTTTTCCTTTTGGGGAATGATACAGTGAAAAAGTTCTCTCCACCCACCCCATCCCCTTTTGTGAATAAACCGTAACCCGTGACAATGTAGGACAGTTGGTTCTTACTGTGGATGATTCATCCTTGTGTGGATTTTGGAGACAGCAAACAGGTAGACATGCACAAAATTTTTCATACGTGTTCAGTCTATTGTATATTTTGTTTGTTAGCATGACAGTGTGAAGAAAAGTAGCTTTAGGGCTTGGTTGCATTTTCCTTTGCCTCGTGTGTGTGTGTGTGTGTGGTGGGGTGTGTGTGTGGGTGGTGTGTGTGTGTGCGTTTCGTGCGTGCGTGCGTGTATGTCGTCTTCTGTTCACAGACTTTTTCCAGAAACTGTCGACGTTATTTTATAGGCCATTGATCTTAACCTTTTCCTTAATAACAGTTTTCACACAAGCCTATCCCGTCCATTCTTTTCTATCAGGAGTGGTTCCGAGCAAATTAATAGTGTAAATACAAAAATTAGCTAGTGTAAAACACGGTTCAAGAATTGTTAACACTTGTTACCTATGCATGACATGAATTATGTCAAACTTCGAAGGCCACAACTATGTGTTTCATCGTGAGCACTTGTTGCCAGAATAACACATACAAAAAACGACTATGTTTTTTCACCACAACTGATTTTCTTGTACATAACAGATTGTGATCTGAAAATGTTCCATCAGTGGGACGTTTGTCCATGCACAAATGGTAGAGCCATAGAAGACAGTTGTATTCCAAACTATTACCGCAAAACTGATAGGAATGTTCCAGGCACAATCACAATCCGGAGCTGATCAGTTGTGGC
>JAFLJL010003302.1:29492-36992 GCA_018398815.1 Conus ventricosus | reverse complement strand
CTCTCTCTCTCTCTTTAGTCTGCTTTTTATCAAATGGACTGGTTGCTTTTTTTTTCTTTTTTTTCTTTTCTTTTTTTCCTCTTCATTTGTTAGCAACTCTCTCTTTCCACATTCTCTTTAGTCCCCCTCTGCAGACTACTCATGCTAGTCTCTCAACTTGGTTCTCTTCTCTCCTCCCCTCATCTCTCTCTGTGGACCTCTCTCCTGCAGAGCTTCCACTCCGAACCTCTCTTTCTCTCTCTCTGTTCGTTCTCCCCCTCGTTCTGCCGTTCTCTCACTCTCACATCCTTCTTATTCCGTTCCGATCTGCCCAAAAAGGGCGATTTACCTTTGGTCAGAAATTTTTACCCTGATCCCCGAATTTATCTCCCTCTAATTCCATGGATATTCAAATCATGACAGTACGCCTACTCGCTTACTCTCTGTGGTGGTCAATTGGTCATTTAATTGATTAGCTAGATTTCACCCCCCACACACTACCCCCCCCCTTTTCCCTATTAACTGGCCCCGTGTGGCTTACTGGGGACATGGTCACTCTAAATTGGCTAGATGAGTCTGGTTAGGCGCCACGACGTCTGACCAAACCTACCGGGAGCCCTGTCGGCCCAGCCACTCAGACTCCCTGCTGTCTCCCGCTGTCCCTAAATTGGCTGGATGCGACGCATGAAGCCGTCTTCGTGAACCCTCTCCGCTAAGCTTAATTGGCTGGACCCGACCATGGGCCGTCTATCTGGCGCCTAAATGTTTGAGTTAAAGCTTATGTCCGAACAAATTGGCTGGCGACTCCACGAGTTGGGTTGTTTCATTTTTGGTCCGTGCCATTTCCCCTTGCAAAAGACCAGGGTCCGCATTGTCTCAAAAACAACGGTAAAAAAAAACAAAAAACGAATTTGCTGACACACAGCTACACGTGCAAAGTTTGAAAAAAATCTTTAAAAACCAACGTTTATAATTTTTAAAATATATCATTAGTGATACCACTCCAATGATTATCATTGACGTGTGCTCTTGCGTTATTTCAATTCATTTTAAAAACGACTCTTTTGCGCACTATGCAATTCCCTACCTGCGGATTTGCCATATCTTCTCTTCACAATTCTTATGAAAGCACAATATAATATGATCACGATCCATGACACTTCACTGAGGAATCTCCATCCTCCTTATTGCAATTAATGCATCACTACACAAGCGACTGTATGCTCCAAGCATAACTACATTCACATGAACAAGTCTCACAAAGAAAACATGAACAAGTCTCACACAAAAATATGAACCATAGCCAACGGGGAATGAACCATATCCAGTCAACATAACTGTAATCAAACCATTATCAACAAAGCACCCCCGGATATGATGACTTCCTCTGAGTTGCGCTTGCTAGACTACACGGCTTAAATAGTCGCTCCGACATTCTGTCGACCTGGAAGTACTGCACTCGATTCTGTAGGGCTGCAATTTCCATTGCCAACGCAGCACTTGCTGTTTTTTCACTGCGCCCTCCTGCAACAATACTGCACCTATCCCACCACCTGATGCTCTGTCCGCAACAAAATGGTTTGGCTTTTCTGGTAGCTTCAAGATGGGACGGAACCTAGTCTTTCCACACTGTCTGCAGTGCTTGCTCTGCAGCGTCTGACCACTCGACCACTGCTGGTTTCCCTGCCTTGACCAAATCACTGAGAGGACTCGTGATTGCTGCGAAATTTGGAACAAACTCCCCATAGAACCCAATAAAACCTGCAGACTCGTGACTTCTGTTTTGGTCTTTGGTCTCTCTGAATTATCATCTTCTCCACCTTTCCCCTTTCTGGCTGCTTTTTTGTCCCTCCGACAACAAAACTAGGAAACTCCTACTGTCTAGCCCTTCATACAGTGCACATCCCGTATGACTCTTCTGGAAACTTAGGGAACAAAATCTCCCCTTCTTCTGCTGGGTCTCTTTCACCTCATCAATGTTGTGCTGCCGCCTATGTTGCTGAGTCTCACGCAGGAATATATTTGCGGAGGAAATTTGCATGGAAAGTTTTGGTTTCCCATTCACATCAATTCGGTAATCCCGACCCACCCTTTCAGTGATGGTGAATGGCCTTTCCAATGCATCAGCGCTTGTTGTGACCCGTGGGAAGCAGTACCCGGACTTGGGTCTCCCACTTGGGATTGCTTCCCCACCTTCCTGTCATTTTTGCTTCTTCTGACCGACCCTAGTTTCCCGCAAACTTTCCTTTGCAACCTTACATGTCTCATACCCGTGCCACCTTTTGGAACAGGGCGAGATTGGGCCAATCAGTCAATACCACCCTCCTGGTGGTGTGTCAATTAAAGGGCTGTTTTTTGAGGTGCCTTCCTCTTCACCCCCCTTGTGGCTGACTTTGACACACGTCACATGACATGCAGAAAAACGCTTGATGTCTGCCATTGTCCTGGCCCAAAGAAAGTCATCAAAGATTCGGTCACCTGTTTTGCTGGTGCCGAGATGACCCGCCATGAGCGACTCGTGACCCACTGACATGACAGTGTCACGATAACCTGCTGGTACTCTAACTGAGTGGTCACCCTTTCCCGTTTCCCCTTGGTGAACACTCGGTACAACAGCCCGCCTTTCACAAGAAATTTTTGTCTCACCTCTCTAACCCCCTTTCTCTCCACTCTTGCCAACTCCCCAAAACTTCACGAGCGAAGGGTCTTTTTCCTGCGCCGCCCTTAAACTCATCAGGCGACACATCTATGCCCCACTTCCTTGCTGGAACGACTAACGGTTTATCAACCTTTTCCTCCTTCTTGTCCGTGTTTGAACTGCTGCCCTGTAGCAGTCAAAACTCGGATCCCCTGGATCCTTTGCACCTGGAATATTTCCAATGATCAAATCATGAAGGGGTTTTTCCATCACCAACGCAGACAACTGCCCTCAGAAGTAAGGGGTACGTCTTCTATCTTAGCACTGGAAATCCCTCACAGTGCCATCGATTAGAGTACAGGTCTGGATTTGCCCTGTCAAATCCCCTTTCCCTTGACCAGCGTTGTTTGTTACTACCCCGCATGAACAACCTGTGTCTCGTAACACTTTCACCTCTGCTGGCCAATCCACCCTTCTTCCACTGGTAACGAAACCACTCAGCCCAGTGCCCTCCATCCCTGACACTGACTGCTGTCAGTGCTAGCCATAGGCTGCATCCACCCTCTTCAGACTGAATCCCTTTTGGTTCCACTGCAGGTCGTTTCCCTTGACGACCCTTATCCACCTCTTGCAAGCTGCTGCCTTCTGGAACCTCATGCGACAATCCCTCGCCACATGTCCCTTCTTTTGACAAATGAAACACCTAATGTCCCCTTTGCCCTTCTTTTGCCCCCCCACTGGGTTTTCAGACTTTGCAGAAAACTCCCCCGGTCTCCTGACTCTTCTCCCTGTGCCTAGCACTGTTTTCCGCTCCTTAGTGCCCAACGTGCCTCTCTATACCCTTGCGAACTTCAACAACTCCCTGCTGTCTCTGCTGTCTCTCTTTCAAATGTTGGTTAACTCAGGGCGCAACCTGACAAAATCTGTTCTTCATAACTAGCTCTTTCAACTCAGCGAACTCCCTTTTCGTACCGCTCAACTCTAACCACTTCAAAATAGTGATCCCAAAAGTGCACCAAACTGAGTGTACGTCCCCCTGCCCTTTTAATTTAGCTGAACGAATTTTTTTCCTGAACCCCTCCTCTGTGAGGTCAAATCCTTTTCATCACGATTCCTTCACGCGCCGAAATTCGACTGTTTTCTGCTGGTAACGCAGTGAAATTTGTAATGCCTTACCCGTCAGTAACGCTGACAAAATGACTGCCATCTTCGAAGGCCAACCCTGATGGTCGCAAACGTTTCGAAACGACTGATGTATGCATCATTTGAATCGGTTCCTTCAGAGAATTTTGGCAACTTGGGTCGGGGGGGCATAGCTGCGCACGAGTCATGGAAAGTGAGCTACCATCCCCGGTGGTCTCCCTTTGTTATTCTCACTTTTCTCCAATTCTAATTGAACCTTTAATCTTTCGTTTCCTGCTTCTTTTTCTGTTACCGCGTTTCCCTAGCTGATTATCATTAGCCTGAAAACCTTAATTTTTTTGTTTCCTGCTTCATTCTTTCTGTTTCCTGCGCCTCCCCTTTTTCTTTCTGTTTCCTGCTTCATTTTTTCTGTTTCCTGCTCCTCTACTGCGATACGGCGTCTTTCCGCTCGCTCATTCTTTCCATCTTTTGTTGTTTTCAAGAATGCTCGCAAAATCATCTCCTGAGTAAACCTAAAAACACGAGCGACGCTCACAAGTTGTTCAATAGGGGTGTTCTTTTCTTCCGCCATTATATCTTTTTTTTTTTTTTTTTTTTTAACAAGATTTTATAACAACGACAGCCAAATGGTGGGTCACCGACACGAGTGACGTGATAGCACAATCCTATGAATGATAATATTAGCTTGGGAAACGTAATTAGTTTTTATAAGACGCTAGCGCCTGACCAACTATTTAGAGCGAATTATAGGCAATCTGTGCGAATGAGTACTTGGGGCTGAAATGCCCAAACTAGTATTAACTATCTTGGAAGCAATGCCAAGCCTAGTATTTAACTATCTTGGGAACATTTCAGTTTGACAGACAACCCTTGTCTTAGGATTACAATACTTGAATCCCACCCAGCTTCCCCTCTGAGAAGTTGAACAATTATAATAAATGGGCCAGAACATCCTGGGAGGCTCGCCAATAAATTGTCAACCTCGGGTGATGTCGATGGAGGAAGGACTAGCGCACAGCCCGAACACACTCACAGCTTGCTTACAATCTCATTCATATATCATGCATTCGTCACATCAAACCACTAGTAAAGTCTATAACTTTACTACACATGATCATAGAACGAAACATCAATGCATATGGAATCAAATGAAATAAAACATTCTTCTTTCCTGAACTTCACAAAAATCATTTATCTAAAACATCATTAACTAACCCGGGTATAAATAGATTTCTACTTTACCTGGCCAGGTGATCTTAACTATTCACGAATCACTGTCTTTTTCTTTTCCTTTTTTTTCTTCTCACTGTCACTTTCACAACACGACACAACTGCTGGCACTGGTGTTGGTCTGCTGGCACTGGCGTTGGTCTGTGGTTCTGCTTGGCGAAGTGACGCTGCCAGGTATGAGGTCGAACCCCCGGTTAAGATAGAACAGTGACTATCAACATCGATCTGTTCTCCTTTCTTTCTTCCTGCATTAACGCATTGCACTCTCTCTCTCTCTCTCTTCTAGTCTGCTCTTATCAAATGGACATGGTTGCTTTTCTTTTCTTTTTTTTTTCTTTTCTTTCTTTTCCTCTTCATTAGTTAGCAACTCTCTCTTTCCACATCTCTCTTTAGTCCTCCTCTGCAGACTATCTCATGCTAGTCTCTCAACTTGGTTCTCTTCTCTCCTCCCCTCATCTCTCTCTGTGGACCCTCTCTCCTGCAGAGCTTCCACTCCGAACCTCTCTTTCTCTCTCTCTGTTCGTTCTCCTCCTCGTTCTGCCGTTCTCTCACTCTCACATTCCGTCTTAATCCCTTCCGATCTTCCCAACAGGCGAGTACCATTTGTCAGTATTTTTACCCCCTGATACCCGAAGTTATCCTCCCTCTACTCCATTGGATAGCAAATCATGACAGTCCCGCCTAAAACGCCTTACTCTCAGTTGGTCAATGGTCACATTTAACTTGATTAGCTAGATTTCAACCCCCACCACACACTACTTCCCCCTCGCCTTTCCTACTTAACTGGCCGTGTGCTAAAGCGTGACACTGTCACTCATAATTGCTAGATAGTCTGTTTAGGTCGTCCCACGACGTCTGACCAAACCTACCGAAGAACCGTCGTTCCCACCACACAGACTGCCTGCTACTCCCTCCCCGCTGGAAATGGCCTGGATGAGACCATGAAGCCGTCTTCGAGAAGCCTCTCCTATAAGCTATAATTGGCTGGACCCGACTCCCTGGCCCGTCTATCTGGCGCCTAGAATGTTTGATTGAAGCTTATGTCCGAACAAATTGCTGGCGACAATCCCCTCCACGAGTTGGGTTGTTTTCATTTTTTGTCCTGACAATAAATCTCCAATGCTAATTAATATTTTTGCTGTATGATCTTCCAAAACATTAACAAAAAATGCTACAGTTGATACAATATCCTTGATCTGAGAATTGGATAAATCTAGTATAGAAAAAACACACCCAAAAGAGCAATAAATTACCACAGAAAACTTTATCAGCAGAGCTTGTAACCTTACAAATACTTGTTTATAATGTCTAAACTTCCGATGAAAAAAAACTCATAATGGTTTTATTCAAACAATGGGGATGATCCCTCTGATTTACCATCTTTAAGCGGATGGGATAACACTTGCATACGTACACTTAATAATTCTTAGGTGTCCATTTCCCATCGAAACACATGAATATCCATGTTGATTTACCTTTTAAACAGGGCAAGAAAAACTTTAAATTTTCGAAATTTTGAGCAAGCAAACTGGTGCAAGATAAAAACATTAAACTCTGGCTTGGCATAATTCGTTCTAAATATCATACGCCCAAGAGGCTTTTTAAGCCACCAAATATTTGTTACAAAAACTACAAAGTTGATAGCAAAGCCCTTCAAATTCTGCCTAGTAGTTCCGGTATCTGCCTCCACTTGAGACATACAAATAATAACGTTTTACCTTAATGAATATAGGAATCAATCACTTGCAAAATATTTCATGAAATTCAACCATGAAAGTGTAAATATACGGAAATATCTATAAACCCAGAGAGTGAATATCCAAACAGAGCAAAAAATTTGCCTCTCTTGCACTATCATTTCATACACTGCGAATTGTTAAGAAAAGTAATATAATTTAACTTTGTCAACAACGTCCCTATAGATCCCTCCAACGTGGAAAGAAAGAAGCGAAGTTTGATCATGATACACTGAGACAAAGAAAGCAAATCCAGCCTACATCTTGTCATAATTAACAAGAATCAAATGCAAGACAGATATTCCAACCACTTAAGTGACTACAATGGATCTAGACGAGTAACAAGAGCCCGGATCCAGCATTTGTTATTCCACGCTGAAAGTAAACAAAAAGCAATTTCATTGGAATATATCGCTCCATTTTCGTAGCTGAAATGATAGCGATATCTTATGCGTTGAACATTTCTAATTGATTACCGCATCAATTTTCAAGTATGTTTTGTTGTAATTCGCTGTCAATGTTACAATCGATCAGTTTTTTTTAAATTCAAATTCAGATAACTTTATTTGGAATAAATTCAACATTAAAATCCCACGTCTTGATATGTAAAGGAACAGATGTATAACTTTCCTCCTCTGGTTCCTTCACACTGTGGAAGTCGGCAATGACTTGCGACAGATTGGCGAAAAAAGCTCGAAAAGGAACGAGTACAAAAATCTATTTCCATACCGTTCCCTTTAAAGAGTCAACAAATTTTAAAACATACGCTTGGAA
>JAFLJL010003302.1:19492-21992 GCA_018398815.1 Conus ventricosus | reverse complement strand
GTGTGTGTGTGTGTGTGTGTGCGTGCGCGTGTGTGTATGTGTATATGTGTGTACGCGCGTATGCGCGTGTGCATGTAAGCGTGCATGCGTGCGCGCGCGCGCGTGTGTGTGAAAGACAAAATTGTCTTCTGTGTTTGTCTGTCTATTTGTCTCTCCATCTCTCCGTCCGTCCGTCCGTCCGTCTGTCTGTCTGTCTGTCTCCTTCGTGCGCGTGCGCACACTCTGCCTCCTCCCTCCCCCCTCCTCCCACCTTCTCTCTCATTTCCTCTCCCCCCCCCCCCCCCCCCCCACAGCCTCTCCATCCATCCATCACGTTATCAGGGCCCAAGTTACGTAACGGGGAGTTTGGGATCACGCACCCAGGGCAACGCCAGGAAGTCTGGCATCGTCGCACATTACAATATCGCCAACATTTGTTTAAAGACACCCCCCCCCCCCCAATCCCCACCTCCAACACACACACACTCTTTTTTCCCTCCCTTCGTACCCTCCCCCCCCCCCCCTCTCACCCCCCCCCTCTCACCCCCCCCCCCCCCCCCTTTTTTTTTCTTTCTTTTTTTCTCCTTTCTCTTTCTCCTCCTCTCTCTCCCTCGCGCCGCCCCGTTGCTGCCAACACCACCACCATCGGCAACAACTCCCGTGGAGGGGGAGTCGGGCTGTGCAGCAGTATGGTTCGTGGTGTTTGCTTCAAACACTGCAGGCAGAATAATTTCATCACAGTTCGTGCAACAGGACTCGCACGAGCGAGCGCGCGCGCACACTCACGTTGAAATGCAGAGAAATGCACACGGATTCCAATGTGCACACACACACATACAGGCTGGCCCGGGCTCATACACAGTCGCGCGCATACACAGACAGACAGACAGACAGACAGACAGACAGACATACGCACGCACACACACGCACACACGCTCACGCACACACACACACACCACACACACACACACACACACACACACACACACACACACACACACACACACACACGCTCACACACACGCTCACGCAAACACACACACACACACGCACACCAACCAATGGAAGCTTTTCCAATAGACCTTGTATTAAGAAAAATGCCTGATCTTCCAGTTTATTATTCCAGACAAATATCTTCCCTTATAATTCGATTAAAGCTAAATGCTTTGAAAACAAAGTTTAGTAAGAATACTAACTGTATTTGTGGTAAAGGAATAACACTGAACCACATTTTATTCAATTGTCACAAGTTGACTACTTTCTTACCAACATCATTACGATCCAATACTTTTTCTGAAAAAAACTTGCAAGATCTACTTTCGAATCATTCTCTGCTGATCGAAATTGCTGAATACTTAATACACAGTCTGATTGGGGTTTTTTATTTAGATACTTTTGAGCTAACTCATTTTGTTTAAGATAGTGAAGGATTTTTGCTTTCTTGCTATATGTTGGGTTTTTTTTCCCCACTAATTGTTGTATTTAACATTGTTGAATTGGTTATTGTTCAGTTTAGACACATATACAGATACATACACTTACACACTCACATACAAAGGCCTACATTCATGCTTACACAACACATAGGCTTATTCATTTAACCATTCAGTCAGTCAGTCACTCTCTTCTTTCATTCACGTCTAATATCACTCAAAGTGAACAGACGTTAAACAGAAGTACGAACGAACGAACGCACGCACACACACGCACGCACGCACGCGCACTCACACACACATAGGCGCGCGCGCATGTCCGCACGCACGCATGCACACGCGCGCGCGCCGCGCGCACACACACACGCACGCACACACACACACACGCACGCACGCACGCACGCACGCACGCACGCACGCACGCACGCACGCACGCACGCACGCACGCACGCACGCACGCACGCACACACACACACACACACACACACACACACACACACACACACACACACACGCGCGCGCGTACGTACACGCACGCGCCCAAATCACGATCGCGCTCAAAAAGAACACACACCAGACCGCGCGAGCGCGCTGATCATGCGAACTTCACCTAGCAAAGGGGAGTTAAGTACTGCAGGCATGAAATTTTCTCCGATTTAGTCGGAAATTCCGACTAAATATTTCGCCGCTACCGACTAAAAAAAAAAGTTCCGACCAAAAATAAAAAATCCGAACATGAAAACTAAAACGTGCGTCCGACTTTATTTGCGGGCATTTCGCAACTGCGGTGTGTAAGTCAGCCAGCTCAATAGGCTACTTCCGGCAGATACGAACATCCGGGCGTTCGCCTCAGCGTCGTTCAAAATGGCGAAGTTTGTGCAGCGCACCGGTTCAATACGCGAAAAAGAAGGTCTGAAGAACGATTGGCGGTGGATTGGTTAGACAAACAAGTGACGAGATACGCGTCGGCGATGTCTTCCGGAAACTGGAGGAGAACGCTGTGCATTTTGCGTTTCCCGCCAGAAGAAAGTCAATTAGCGAATCGAGGTTTCAAGGCTTTGAGTCCACACCTCGAGAGGCCTTCTCAC
>JAFLJL010003302.1:8100-19392 GCA_018398815.1 Conus ventricosus | reverse complement strand
TGCGTACGAGTGAGCATACTTCAAACAAAAAGAAATGAAGCACGTGCGACAGGTAAAAAGACAGGCAGAGCCGATAGACAGCAAGTTCGAGAGAAAGGTACCAGCCACCCATGAACCTGCAGGATGACTAGCAGGGGCAGTGGAATTAGAGAGAGAGAGAGAGAGAAAGCAAACCGAAGTTGAGCTGAACTACACCAAGGTGCCACCGCACCACAAGCCACATTAAGGGACGGATACACGACAACAGCAACGACAATAAATAAATGAGTAATTCCGCCACCCTAGATGGGTCAAACGTCGTGGGCCTCGTGACAAACTCGTGACAACTACTTCTTACCAACATCATTACGATCCCAATACTTTTTCTGAAAAAAACTTGCAAGATCTACTTTCGAATCATTCTCTGCTGATCGAAATTGCTGAATACTTAATACACAGTCTGATTGGGGTTTTTATTTAGATACTTTTGAGCTAACTCATTTTGTTTAAGATAGTGAAGGATTTTTGCTTTCTTGCTATATGTTTGGGTTTTTTTTCCCCACTAATTGTTGTATTTAAGATTGTTTGATTTGTTTATTGTTCATTTAGACACATATACAGATATACACTTACACACTCACATACAAAGGCCTACATTCATGCTTACACAATACATAGGCTTATTCATTTAACCATTCAGTCAGTCAGTCACTCTCTTCTTTCATTCACGTCTAATATCACTCAAAGTGAACAGACGTTAAACAGAAGTACGAACGAACGAACGCACACACACACACGCACGCACGCACGCACGCGCACTCACACACACATAGGCGCGCGCAGCATGTGCGCACGCACGCATGCACACGCGCGCGCGCGCACACACACACACACACGCACACACGCACACACACGAAACGCACGCACGCACGCACGCACGCACGCACGCACGCACGCACGCACGCACGCACGCACACACACACACACACACACACACACACACACACACACACACACACACACACCACGCGCGCGCGCGTACGTACACGCAGCCACCCAAATCACGATCGCGCTCAAAAAGACACACTCCAGACCGCGCGAGCGCGCGATCATGCGAACTTCACCTAGCAAAGGGGAGTTAAGTAGGCTTCAAAGATAAATGAAACGTAATGAGGGGAGGAAGAAAGGGTGTAAGGGGGGGGGGGGGGGTGGGGGGGGGGGGGGGGGGGGGGGGGGGGGGGGGCGTCGAAATGTCGGGGCCCTCATTGATCATCCTCCCCCCTCCCCCTGCCCCCCCCCCCACCTCCTCCACCCTCTCCCTCCACCCCTCTCCATCACTCGCCCCTACTACTAAACCCCGTCATCCCCCCCCCCCCCCCCCCCTCACATACAGACACACTCTGGACTAATTAGTACCCCCTCTCCTTGTCAGTGTGGTAACATGGAATGTCTTCCACCACACACACGCGTGCCCGGCGTGTGCGAGTGGTGCCGCTCAATTCGTTACCCCGTGCTTTGTTTTTGCCTTGCTGTTGCTTTAAAAAAAAAATTGTTATAGTCCTTATTTAAAAAAGAAAACAAAATTCGAAAAACTTTTTATTTTTTACACAAACGCAAGCGGCCCGCGCGTGCAGGCACGCAGGCACGCACGCACGAACACCGCACGCACGCACAGACATACACACAAAGGAGGGGAGGGGGAGAGAGAGAGAGAGAGAAGAGAGAGAGAGAGAGAGAGAGAGAGAGAGAGAGGAGAGAGAGAGAGAACCGACAGCGAGAGAGTGAGAGTGAGAGAGAGAGAGAGAGAGGAGAGAGAGAGAGAGAGAGAGAGAGAGAGAGACCGACAGCGAGAGAATGAGAGAGAGAGCGAGACCGAGAGGAGAGAGAGAGAGAGAAGAGAGAGAGAAGAGAGAGAGAGAGAGAGAGAGAGAGAGGGGGGGGTGGGGAAGGTGGAGATGTGGATGTTAGACTAAAGAAATGAACGATCCATTCCCTTAAATACTGCCACCACTACCTCACCCCCCCCCCCCCCCCCCTCCCCCAAAAGACACAACGACAGGTGACGCGTGGCATCGGTTCGTAAAGCAAGCAGAAAGGTGGAGTTGGGGAAATAGTGTTGTTTCTTTCCTTTTTTTCTGGATAAACAGACTTTTTTTTTTCTCCAGACAGAGAGAGACAGAGGGATCTGTTTTGTTTTTACATAAATCAGAAGGCTTTCTTTGCTCTCTCTCTCTCTCTCTCTCTGTCTGTCTGTCTGTCTGTCTGTCTGTCTGTCTGTCTGTCTGTCTGTCTCTCTCTCTCTCTCTCTCTCTCTCGTTCTCTCTCTCTCTCTCCGGTCTCGCGCTCTCTCTCTTTCTTTCTCTCTCTCTCTCTCCGCTGTCGGTCTCTCTCTCTCGCTGTCGGTCTCTCTCTCTCTCTCTCCTCTCTCTCTCTCTCTTCTCCCCCCTCCCCCTCCCCCCCCCCCCCCTCTTCATCTCTCTCTCTATCTCTCTCTCTTCTCGCGCGCGCTGTGTGTGTGTGTGTGTTGTGTGGTGTGTGTTGTGTGTGTGTGTGCGCGCGTGCGTGTGTGCGTGCGTGCGTGCGTGCGTACGTGTATGTGTCCGTGCGTGCGTACGTGTATGTGTCCGTGCGTGCGTGCGTGTGCGTGCGTGCGTGCGTTCGTGCGTGCGTGCGTGTGTGTGTGTGTGTGTGTGAGATAGAGAGAGGGGGTAAAGACGGCACTGAAGATGGAGAGAGAGAGAGGTGGGGTGGGGGGGGGGGGGGGGGGGGGGGGGGGGCACTGTGTGATGGTTTTTGTGAAGATTGAAGCGATGGTAGTGCAGACAACTTGGACGAGTTGAGGGGAAAAAAAAATGTTGGTGAAGAGAATGTGCGCGCGTGTGTGTGTGTGTGTGTGGGGGGGGGGGGGGGGGGGGGGGGGGGGTAAGAGACAGGGCGGGAGGGTGGGAAACAGGGTGAATGCAGGTACAAGTGAGCAGGAAAGGGGAGAGGGGAGAGGAGGTATGTGTAGACAGTGCTCTCGAGGATAGGGAAGGGGGGGGAGGGGGAAGGGGTGCGCCTGAGCGAGGAGGGGAGGTGGGTGGGTGGGGGTTGGGAAATCCAGGCTGAGGAAGGATCGGGGAAAGGGAGGGAGAGGAAAAAAAAAACAAAACGACAACAAAATGGCGGAAAGGGAAGAATTCTTGACGTTGAACAGTCTACGGCTGCTGCTGGCTCCCTGCCCAACCCGGTCTGCCTGTCGCTACCTGGAGGTGCCAGAGAGAGAGAGAGGAGAGAGGAGAGAGAGAGAGAGGGAGAGAGAGAGAGAGAGAGAGAGAGAGAGAAGAGACAGAGAGAGAGAGAGAGGAGAGAAAGAGAGAGAGAGAGAGAGACCCAGGTAGAAAATACCTGTCTGTGCCCAGTCTCAACAGCCCAGGCCCCCACCCCCCCCCCCCACCCCACCCTCTCCATCCACCGGCCAGACACAGACACGAACAACAAGGGAACCGCCGCCGCCACCACCAGTATATGGAGAGCCCGGCCGGCTCGTGCATGCTATGCTGTACGCCCCTGATGCTGGGCCCGCCGGTCGGCGCGCTGACCCTCCCTCGCCGTAGGAGACCCCTCCTCCCGGTGAAGGAAAAGGCAGGGGGAAAGAGGACAGTGGCGAAGAAGAAGAAGGAAGAGAGTGGACAAAGCCGATGCTGATGTGGTGGTGGTGGTGGTGGTGGTGGTGTAGGTTGCAGGCGGCAGCAAGAGTAGTGAGGTTGCTGATGTTGCAGGCTGTGGGGTGCTGACGGGGGGAGGAGGCTGGTGGGGGCTGGGCTGGGGGACGTCGCGGAGCGTGCAGAGTGCAAGTGCGAGCTGAAGAGTGACGTCACGTGTGGCCAGTGAAGAAGAGACCGGAAGGTCGCCTGAGAGAGTCAGAGCGTGACGGCCACGGTGGGGGTGTCGGTGAAGATTTTGATTCCCACCCCCTGATGTGAGAGTGGTTTTGTGTCGCCAGAGACTTCAGGAGTCATCAGAAGAGAGAGTGGGACGTTCTCAGAGAGTGAGGGTCAGCAGTGAGTGAAGCTTTGCCAGAGACTGAAGCGCTGCTGGAGAGGGAGTCACCAGTGGACAGACAGTAAGTCATCAGTGAAGAGGGAGTCACCAGTGGAGAGTGAGTCACGAGTGGGTCACCAGTGGAGAGACAGTAAGTCACCAGTGGAGAGTGAGTCACCAGTGGAGAGCGAGTCGCCTGTGGAGAGGGAGTCACCAGTGGAGAGTGAGTCACCTGTGGAGAGTGAATCACCAGTGAAGAGTGAGTCACCAGTGGAGACTGAATCACCAGTGAAGAGTGAGTCACCAGTGGAGAGTGAGTCACCAGTGGACAGACAGTGAGTCACCAGTGGATAGCGAGCCACCAGTGAAGAGTGAGCCGCCTGTGGAGAGGGAGTCACCAGTGGAGAGTGAGTCACCAGTGAAGAGTGAATCACCAGTGAAGAGCGAGTCACCAGTGGAGAGCGAGTCACCAGTGGAGAGTGAGTCACCAGTGGAGAGTGAGTCACCAGTGAACAGACAGTAAGTCATCAGTGAAGAGTGAGTCAGTCACCAGTGGAGAGCGAGTCACCAGTGGAGAGCGAGTCACCAGTGAACAGACAGTAAGTCGCCAGTGGACAGTGAGTCACCAGTGGATGGACAATAAGTCACCAGTGGAGAGTGAGTCACCAGTGGAGAGTGAGTCACCAGTGAACGGACAATAAGTCACCAGTGGAGAGTGAGTCACCAGTGGACAGACAGTAAGTTGCCAGCCAGTAGTGAGTCACCAGTGGAGAGTGAGTCGCCAGTAGAGAGTGAGTCACCAGTGGAGAGCGAGTCACCAGTGGAGAGGGAGTCACCAGCGGACAGACAGTGAGTCACCAGTGGATACACAGTGAGTCACCAGTGGAGAGCGAGTCACCAGTGGACAGACAGTGAGTCACCAGTGGATAGACAGTGAGTCACCAGTGGATAGACAGTGAGTCAGCAGTGGAGAGTGAGTCACCGGTAGAGAGTGAGTCACCAGTGGAGAGCGAGTCACCAGTGGAGAGCGAGTCACCAGTGGAGAGAGAGTCACCAGTGGACAGACAGTGAGTCACCAGTGGATAGACAGTGAGTCACCAGTGGAGAGCGAGTCACCAGTGGACAGACAGTGAGTCACCAGTGGATAGACAGTGAGTCACCAGTGGATAGACAGTGAGTCAGCAGTGGAGAGTGAGTCACGGTGGAGAGCGAGTCACCAGTGAAGAGCGAGTCACCGGTGGAGAGCGAGTCACCAGTGAAGAGTGAGTCACCAGTGGATAGACAGTGAGTCACCAGTGGATAGACAGTGAGTCAGCAGTGGAGAGCGAGTCACGGTGGAGAGCGAGTCACGGTGAAGAGCGAGTCCCCGGTGGAGAGCGAGTCACCAGTGAAGAGCGAGTCACCGGTGAAGAGCGAGTCACGGTGAAGAGCGAGTCACCGGTGGAGAGCGAGTCACGGTGGAGAGCGAGTCACCAGTGGAGAGCGAGTCACCGGTGAAGAGCGAGTCACCAGTGAAGAGCGAGTCACCGGTGAAGAGCGAGTCACCGGTGGAGAGCGAGTCACCAGTGGAGAGCGAGTCACCAGCGGAGAGCGAGTCACCAGTGAGTGAAACGTGATGAAGGATGAATGAACGGCGCTAGGGGCAGCAAACTAGAAAGCGAAGAACGAAGGTTCTGGCAAGTGAAAGAGCGACTAAGAGTGACAGGTGAAACGTCAGCAGAGCGTGAAGGGGAACGGGTTACCAGTGAGTGAAGAGTCGCTCAGAATACCGAACCATCCGCAGAAAGACGAGCATCACCAGAGAACACACAGTCACCAGACAGGGATAGCTGTCCAGTGAGCGGAGCTTCACCAGAGAATTGAGGTTGTAGGGAGGGCAAGAAGGGAGTGTTGGCAGTGTGAAAGTCACCAGAGAGGGAATCAATCAACGGGCACGGAGAGCGAATCTTCAGCACAGGGTGAATCATTTGCCGAAAGTGAAATAGAGAGTGGACTCGGGAGGTCCCAGAGAAAGTATCCGTGCAGTATGAGGTGGGTGGAGTTTCGTCACATATAACCAGAGTGAAGTGTTTCCGGAGGACAGATCGCCACCATTGTGGGAGAGTGACTCTTCAACAGGGAATGAACTGTCTCAGAGAGTGAGGCATCGCCAGAGATGGGAATGTCATGAGAGAGAGAGAGAGACACGTCAACAGAGACTGAAGTATAGTGGGGAGTTGATTCACCGGAGATAAGGAATCACTAAAGTTTCCAATCGTCAGCGAGAGAGAGAGAGAGAGAGAGAGAGAGAGAGAGAGAGAGAGAGAGAGAGAGAGAGAGAGAGAGAGAATCTCTGAAGAATGACAATCAGTGAAGATGGAAGGACTGCTGTCCAAAGTGAACAACGGACAGAGCGATGATTTCACCACAGACAGGAGGCTCTGAAGCAGTGGGCATTTTCCGCGAGCTGTTGATGGACATCGAAGAGTAGTTTGCCAAGGGAGCGAGTGTCGCTTTCAGCGAGTTTTTGCCACAGACAGATCAGCCAAAGAGCAAGAAAGTTGCTGCCAGCGATACAGGATTTTCTACAGAGCGAATAGTTTTTGTAGATTTGCTACCAAGTTGACAAAAGTCGGTGGAGGACAAGCGACATTGAACCGACCAAGAACAACTGGTCAGTGGTAGAATGAAGCTTGTGTGTGTGTTTCCACTGAACGAAGCATCACCAGACAGTCAGAGTCACCATGAAGGGCTTGTGTCCGGAACATTAGCCTTAGAGCGAAAGTTGAACGTAGACAAAAGGTTCGTCAGACAGTGAAGGGATGACGTGAGAGTGGAAGATTTCAAAGACTCGAGGGTTCTTAGGGAGTCGAGGGTAGTAAAGGGATTACCGGAAGGTTCAGGATTGCCAGAGATTGAAGGACCATTGGTGAACGAACTTTGTCAAAGAGAGCAAGACCTCGAAAGAACACGACAAGAGAGAGAGAGAGAGAGAGAGAGAGAGAGAGAGAGAGAGAGAGAGAGAGAGAGAGAGAGAGAGAGAGAGAAAATCACTCGAAAACGAATGTCGCCTAATAAACCAGCAAACCACCGGACAGTTGACAGACAGTGAAGCGCAGAAATTTGCCCCCAGCGATGCCAAGACTGAAACGGCTTCCAGAATTGAAGGCTGTCCCAGAATGAATCGAAATTGACGAGAAACAACAGATCGCACGTGCGACACGAAGCCTCCTGAGAACGGACAAGACAGGGGGGGAAGAGGCAGAGGATGAAGAGAGCTGGTTCCGCTGATGCCGGCGAACGGCGGCGCCGGCGACTGGCGCGACTAGCAGACGAGCGAGGCATCGCCGCGTTGATGAGGAGTCGGGTGAGTGGGACAGGTGCTTGGACATGGTGCGCCCCCCCCCCCCACCCCCCTTGAGTTTAGCGGGGGTAATTGTGCTTTGTTTTAGTTGGCAACGTTTTTACATTATATATTCAACTGTTTGATTTTTTGACACAAGATTTTTTTTTTTTCCATAGCCATAACATGTAATCAAACGATGTGCTGCAAACGTTGCCTGAGCAGGTTTGGTGTCATTAGGACATGCTGTCAACAGCATTCACCGTGCCTGCCTGTGTGTCTGTCCATGTCTCGTTATCGTTTGCGTGTTTACCTGTCTGTCTTACTGTTTGTATTCTGTCTCCTGTTCTTTGCTGTCCCCTTCCCTCCCACTCACTATTCTCTCCCTCTGTCCACCCCACCCCTCTCTCTGTGTCTCTCTGTCTTTGTCTCTGTCTCCATGTCTGTGTCTGTCTGCCAGTCTGTGTGTGTGTGTGTGTGTGTGTGTGTGTGTGTGTGTGTGTGTGTGTGTGTGTGTGTCTGTCTCTGTCTCTGTCTGTCTGTCTCTCTCTGTGTCTGTGTGTCTGTCTGACCTCCGGAATGCCCTCCCTGCGTTCTCAGCTTCTGGCGCTGCGGAATGTGAAGCAGAGCGATACCTGAGCAATGATCACAAGATGACTCATGGACACAGAGAGTTGACGGAACTGCCCGCTAACCCGAGTGCTCGCTTTCAGTCTTGTTCCAGGAGAACTCCGTTCAGTTCGTGAACAGTTCAGCGCTTGGGTCATGGTTGTGTCTGTTGATGACGGTTGATGACGCAGTGTCCGTTGATTCTGTTGGGGAGTTCGATTCGTCTGAGGTGCCGGTTGGTTCGGTGGTACTAGAGCGCAGACTTGGCAACCAGACGTTGCCGGTTTAAACCCCGTCGGCACCCAGTAAGAAAATAGCTTTTTTTTCGCCGCACGTCTGAACGTTGTGTCGTTCCTGTGGTGTGAGTGTAGTAGTGATACGTAGGTCCCTTCTCCACTTTGTATTGGACTGACCTTCTCCGTCCCTGTGTCACCTGGGATGTTGTGGACTTTGACTGAGCTGCCCTTAACATAAAGCTAACTGAGCTGCCCCATAACCATAAAGCTAACCAATGCCCCATAACTTAAAGCTAACTGCCCTTAACATAAAGCTAGCTGAGCTGCCCAATAACATAAAGCTAACTGAGCTGCCCTTAACATAAAGCTAGCTGAGCTGCCCCATAACATAAAGCTAGCTGAGCTGCCCCATAACCTAAAGGTACTGAGCTGCCCCATAACCATAAAGTTAACTGAGCTGCACCATAACAAAGTTAACTGAGCTGCCCATAACCTAAAGCTAACTGAGCTGCCCTGTAACATAAAGCTAACTGAGCTGCCCCATAACCATAAAGCTGAGCTGCCCCATAACATAAAGGTAGCTGAGCTGCCTATAACATAAAGCTAACTGAGCTGCCCTGTAACATAAAGCTAACTGAGCTGCCCCATAACCATAAAGCTGAGCTGCCCCATAACATAAAGCTGAGCTGCCCTGTAACATAAAGCTAACTGAGCTGCCCCCTAACATAAAGTTAACTGAGCTGCCCCATAACCATAAAGCTAACTGAGCTGCCCTATAACATAAAGCTGACTGAGCTGCCCCATAACATAAAGCTACCTGAGCTGCCCCATAACATAAAGCTAACTGAGCTGCCCCAAAACATAAAGTTAACTGAGCTGCCCCATAACATAGAAGCTAACTGAGCTGCCCCATAACAAAGCTAATGAGCTGCCCATAACATAAAGCTAACTGAGCTGCCCCATAACCCTAAAGCTAACTGAGCTGCCCCATAACCATAAAGCTGAGCTGCCCTATAACAAAGTTAACTGAGCTGTCCCATAACCATAAAGCTAACTGAGCTGCCCTATAACATAAAGCTAACTGCGCTCCCCATAACCATGAAGCTAACTGAGCTGCCCTATAACATAAAACTAACTGAGCTGCCCATAACATTAAGGTAACTGAGCTGCCCTGAATATAAATCTAATTGAGCTGCCCATAACCATAAAGCTAACTGAGCTGCCCATAACATAAAGCTAACTGAGCTGCCCATAACCATAAAGCTGAGCTGCCCTATAACAAAGTTAACAGAGCTGCCCATAACCATAAAGCTAACTGAGCTGCCCCATAACCATAAGCTAACTGAGCTGCCCATAACCATAAAGCTAACTGAGCTGCCCTATAACAAAGCTAACTGAGCTGCCCATAACATAAAGGTAACTGAGCTGCCCTGAATATAAAGCTAATTGAGCTGCCCATAACATAAAGCTAACTGAGCTGCCCATAACATAAAGCTGACTGAGCTGCCCCATAACACAAAACTAACTGAGCTGCCCTTAACATAAAGCTAACTGAGCTGCCCATAACCATAAAGTTAACTGAGCTGCCCTGAATATAAAGCTAATTGAGCTGCCCCATAACATAAAGCTAACTGAGCTGCCCCATAATAAAGCTAACTGAGCTGCCCCATAATATAGAGCTAACTGAGCTCCCCTTAACATAAAGCTAACTGAGCTGCCCCATAACCGTAAAGCTACTGAGCTGCCCATAATAAATCTAACTGGCTGCCCTGAAAATAAAGCTTAACTGAGCTGCCCATAATATAGAAGCTAACTGAGCTGCCCCATAACACAAAGGTAACTGAGCTTCCACATAACATAGCAGCTAACTGAGCTGTCCCATAACATAAAGCTAACTGAGCTGCCCCATAACATAGAAGTTAACTGAGCTGCCCATAACATAAGAGCTAACTGAGCTGCCCATCATAAAGCTAACAGCTGCCCCATAACATAAAGCTAACTAAGCTTCCCATAACATAAAGCTAACTGAGCTGCCCCATCATGAAGCTAACTGAGCTGCCCATAACATAAAGCTAACTGAGCTGCCCATAACAAAGCTAACTTGCTGCCCTGTAACATAAAGCTAACTGAGCTGCCCTGTAACATAAAGCTAACTGAGCTGCCCTGTAACATAAAGCTAACTGAGCTGCCCTGTAACATAAAGCTGAGCTGCCCCATAACATAAAGCTAACCGAGCTGCCCCTGAACATGACGCTTAACTGAGCTGCCCCGAACATAAAGTTAACTGAGCTGCCCTTGACAAAAGCTACTGAGCTGCCCCATAACATAAAGTTAACTGAGCTGCCCCATAACATAAAGTTAACTGAGCTGCCCCTTGACATAAACTAACTGAGCTGCCCCATAACATAAAGTTAACTGAGCTGCCCCATAACATAAAGTAACTGAGCTGCCCCTTAACCATAAAGGTAACTGAGCTGCCCCATAACATAAAGCTAACTGAGCTGCCCCATAACATAAAGCTAACTGAGCTGCCCCTTAACCATAAAGGTAACTGAGCTGCCCCATAGCATAAAGCTAACTGAGCTGCCCATAACATAAAGCTAACTGAGCTGCCCTTAACCATAAAGGTAACTGAGCTGCCCCGTAACATAAAGCTAACTGAGCTGCCCCATAACATACAACTAACTGAGCTGCCCCATAACATAAAGCTAACTGAGCTGCCCTTAACCATAAAGGTAACTGAGCTGCCCTGTAACATAAAGCTAACTGAGCTGCGCCTTAACATAAAGGTAACTGAGCTGCCCCATAACGTAAAGCTAATGAGCTGCCCATAACATAAAGCTAACTGAGCTGCCCATAACAAAGCTAACTGAGCTGCCCTAACATAAAGCTAACTGAGCTGCCCTTAACCATAAAGGTAACTGAGCTGCCCATAACATAAAGCTAACTGAGCTGCCCCTTAACCATAAAGGTAATGAGCTGCCCCATAACATAAAAGTAACTGAGCTGCCCCATAACATAAGCTAACTGAGCTGCCCCTTAAAGGTCTACTTTAGAGGTTTTCGATAATTGGTCAGCTTATGCAGAAATATGAAATGTTTGATAAATTGGTAAAATAACATC
>JAFLJL010003301.1:0-19443 GCA_018398815.1 Conus ventricosus | reverse complement strand
GGGGGGGGTTCTATTTTGGAGGGGTGGGGGCTTTCTTTCAAAAAAAAAATGTTCCCCCACTTTCTGTGTCATTCCATGCCCTAAAAACATTGAATTAAAAACAAAAATACGGCCCCACCCCCAAAACCTGGTTTTGTCTCCCCAAGGGAAAAAAAATGATCCTATTCTAAAACATAAAAAAAAACGCCCTTAAAAGCTTTGGTGTAAAAAAAAAATCAAGTCATGTCAGTATGATATTCTGTCTGGGAAAAAAAAGCTTTGGTTTTCCAAACAAAAATTCCCAGTTACGTTAATTTCTACTTTAAAAAAAAAAGCATAAAAACAAAAAACCACAACCCTTCCCTTTATTTCATTCTTTGCAAATGACGCTTCTTGCCATGGGAAACCCCAAAGCGACAGATTTTTGGCCAAACATTAGTCGTTGTCACTAACACTGTCAATTTCAGAGCTACGGCAAAAAGCCGCCTGATGTTAAGTGAGAAAAGGGGAACATCTGCATTGCTGTTGTTTAAACCCGAGATTCTGCCATGATTCTTCTAAGAAAAAACAGATGAGATGATGCAACACTGCTAAAATTTCTATACTAAAAGATGATGACTGATGAAAGAGCTAAAACATAAACAGAGTTTATAGAATGCTGCAACAAATTTTGAAAACATGTAAAAAAGAATGCGTAGAAAGCTGCGCAATATTGCAAAAAATTGTACCCCATCAAAATTTTTCACAAAATGCTATTAAAAAAATTAAA
Source organism: Conus ventricosus (assembly GCA_018398815.1). Taxonomy (NCBI): domain Eukaryota; kingdom Metazoa; phylum Mollusca; class Gastropoda; order Neogastropoda; family Conidae; genus Conus; species Conus ventricosus. The sequence goes on along the minus strand of JAFLJL010003301.1, from coordinate 18,695 downwards.
GAAAAAAAATAGTTTTTTTTGGCGATGGAAGAGTTTTGGCTAAGGGCACCTCGGGTCCCACTGGCACGATGAAAAGAACAGAAAAGATACCTGGGGGTCCCACTGGACGAGGGAAAAGAAACAGGTTTAAATCTGAGGGGATTGGTACAATCCCCGAAATTTTTCCCTTTCCCCGCAATTATCGAGTCTTAACGCGGGAAGACTCCCGCACATTTGCAGAACTGCCGCCCTTTGATGATCATTGCGGGCGCTCATTTGTCGTCTGCTTGAAAAACTGAAACTAGGACTGAGCAGGAGTGAACGATTTCATGATATTTCATTGGCTGTTTTGGTGTAAATCAACCAATCGGCGGCGTTCATCTCCTCCTTCTCGATCACCCACGAGAAGTTGCGAGAGTTTTTAAAGGGGCCATATTGGATATTTTCCAAAATGAAGAGTGCACCCACCCACCCTATTCGACTTCGACTTCGTGGAGGAAAAGTTTAAAAAAAAAAAGATTCTCTGCCATGCCATGAAGGAAACCGCGACTACATCCAAAAGCTCGGAGAAGCAGCCTGAAATTTAGTGCCAGTGCAAGGGAACACTGGTTTCAAGACGATTTTGGCTGAAGAAGTGGCCCTGGATACCTAAGTGGAAGACCGGTTTTTGATGCGATGTGAATTGTGTTTGAAACCCCAGAAACAAAACGTATTTACGTGCCCAAAGGGGGTTTTTTAATCTAGATGATTTGATCAAGGTGTGTTGAAGTCTGTGTACAAAGGTGGAGGAGGTATGTAACGTGGGGGGGGGGGGGGGGGGGGGGGGGGGGGGGGGGTGCCCCCCTTTTTTGTTGAGGGGGGGATGCCCCCCTTTCAAAAATCCTATTAAGCTTGAGCAACGAACAGAAACTCGGGGCCCACTGCACGATGCAAGCAACAGAAAGGAGCGACAAGTCTCGGGTCCACTGGCACAATGACAAGCACGAAAGGAGCAGAAAAAGATACTCAGGTACTGCCAATGCAGCACAGAAGGGCAGAACAGTGTGGAACAAAAAGACAGAAGAAGATGACAATATGGGGGAACAATACCCAATGAGTAAAAGGAAGAAGAAGTGAACAATATGCGAGGGAAAAAATCCCAATGAAGTAATAGAACAGAAGAAGGAAATTGCGAGGAACAATACAAATGAAGTAAAAGGAACGAAAAAACAATTCAGAAATGGGGAAAAAAAAAATTAACAGAAGAATACGTTCGAATGAAACAAAAGAACAGAAAATTGATTAACAAAATGAAAGGAGAGAAGAATAAATTTCGAAGTCAAACCAAAGAAACAGAGACCAAATTTTGACACAAACCAAAGAAACTAAAATTGAGATGAAATGAGGCAGGGAACATAAACGTAAACAAGTGGGGTAACGTTTGCCCCCATAACTCTGTGTTAGGTTTTCTTATGGGAGCAAACGTTACCCCACTTGTTTACGTTCAAGAAACTAGGATAAACAAGGCAATGAAATCCAAAGGAACAAGATCACATTCAGAGACAAACAGAAATGAAGAATTTTTACAGGAACAAAACCAAATTGACTTGGTGGCGGGAATTGGTAACTGTGATCTAAAAATCTGCAGCTGTGGAACACCAAAGATTGGACCACTGCATTCCCTAATCTGCAGAAATGATGCCTAGATGGGGCAATCTACCCCAACCTTTCTACATATATGACAAAACAATTGCCTTGCATTGTTTGATATTTAAAACCTAAAAATTGTCAGCAAACATGGGAAAAAAAAAAAAAAAAAAAAAAAAAAAACCCAAACAAAAAATACCAAGACTGTGAAAACTGATTTCCAAAACGGAAAAAAAAAAGCTTCTACCCCCTCACAGTTTACTAGTATCATGTTTTTGGTAAGGTTGTGTTAATCTCAACTGATGTCGGTCCACATTTTGTAGGTATGGCACGACATATGCATCCTACCCGTTCAACATCAATGTGTTCCTATGTACCCGATGTATGTTTAAAATTAACGTTTTCCTTCCAACACCTGTGTATGGTACAAGTGTGAAAAACAGGGGGGACAAAGGGAGCAGGCAAGGGAGAAATGAGCTTCTCCTATTGTGTCTGCTTGCCAGAATCAAGAACAAAATCTGCAGATGGTTCCTGACCAAACAGAAGTAATAAATTCATACAGGTGAATGGATATGTATCTTTTGTTTGAAAGAAAAAAAAAAGGGCAAACTATAAACAGATGTAAATTTACAGGTGAAATAGCCAATACTGTCATTGTTTTTTGTTCTTTTTTTTATCTGGATGAAGCATTTTGAAACCAGTGTCTATATCCCTGTATGGACCTCAAACTTTTCACCGACTGCCCGGGAGTATGGGGAATGATTCCTATATGGCCCCTTCATTTAGTCTGGTAGTGACCCCGAAGACCATGCTACACAGGTGGTAAGATAAGATAATGTTGCTTATAGCCCAGCGACCGCAAAGGGCCACATCAGGGCTATGCTACACAGGCTACCTGAAACTGTTCTGCCAGTGCAGACCATAGTTTCAGACCCATGCCCTGTCCACATGTGATGCAGCAAACTTGGACGCAATGCTATTACACTAAGTAGCCAGGGCATGGAAAAATTTTCAAAAAAAAACCCAACATCGGTCATCAAAATGAAAAAATTTAAAAAAGTTTATAAAAACCTTTTGGTGGTGTCGAATCCATTTGTGAGAAAACCAACGTTTCAAGCCATGGCTTTATTATTATTTCATTTGCAACGAATCCTGCAGTCAACTTTTGTTTCTTCATTGGTCATTAATTTGATTGAATATTGCCTGGGTTTTGTTTGTCGTTTTTCAATTTCACAAAAATGCCATGGTGATATAAATTTTTACTCAAATACTGTTTTCATTTCAGACACTTTTTCACTCAGTGTTTCCCTAGTCCTTCTTGTCTCACTTTTTCTCCTCGACACTTGAGGGGGCATTGGCCCGCTTTTTTTTTTTAGATCAGAGATGATGGGAGGACAGGATGGCTCTGGTGGTGGACAGTTCCCTTTATCAGAACCTATGCAGGGCTGTTGTAATCTGTCACCATTGACTGATGTGTGTCATGCAGTGCTGTGTAATCTGTCACCATCTGAATGATGTGTGTCATGGAGTGCTGTAGTAAACTGTCACCATCTGATGATGTGTGTCATGGAGTGCTGTTTGTAATCTGTCACCATCTGTCTGTTGTGTGTCTGCAGTGCTGTAGTAATCTGTCACCATCTGCTGAGTGTTGTCATGGAGTGCTGTAGTAATCTGTCACCATCTGACTGATGTGTCATGGAGTGCTGTAGTAATCTGTCACCATCTGACTGATGTGTGTCATGCAGTGCTGTAGTAATCTGTCACATTGACTGAGTGTGTCATGGAGTGCTGTTGTAATCTGTCACCATCTGACTGATGTGTGTCATGCAGTGCTGTAGTAATCTGTCACCATCTGACTGATGTGTGTCATGCAGTGCTGTAGTAATCTGTCACATCTGACTGTGTGTGTCATGGAGTGCTGTAGTAATCTGTCACCATCTGTTGATGTGTGTCATGCAGTGCTGTTAGTAATCTGTCACCATCTGACTGATGTGTGTCATGCAGTGCTGTAGTAATCTGTCACCATCTGACTGATGTGTGTCATGGAGTGCTGTAGTAATCTGTCACCATCTGACTGATGTGTGTCATGCAGTGCTGTAGTTAATCTGTCACCATCTGACTGATGTGTATCATGGAGTGCTGTAGTAATCTGTCACCATCTGTCTGATGTGTGTCATGCAGTGCTGTAGTAATCTGTCACCATCTGACTGATGTGTGTCATGCAGTGCTGTAGTAATCTGTCACCATCTGACTGATGTGTGTCATGCAGTGCTGTAGTAATCTGTCACCATCTGACTGATGCATGTCATGGAGTGCTGTAGTAATCTGTCTCCATCTGTCTGATGCATGTCATGGAGTGCTGTAGTAATCTGTCACCATCTGACTGATGTGTGTCATGGAGTGCTGTAGTAATCTGTCACCATCTGACTGATGCATGTCATGGAGTGCTGTAGTAATCTGTCACCATCTGTGTGATGTGTGTCATGCAGTGCTGTAGTAATCTGTCACCATCTGTCTGATGCATGTCATGGAGTGCTGTAGTAATCTGTCACCATCTGTCTGATGTGTGTCTGCAGTGCTGTAGCAATCTGTCACCATCTGACTGATGTGTGTCATGCAGTGCTGTAGTAATCTGTCACCATCTGACCGATGTGTGTCATGCAGTGCTGTAGTAATCTGTCACCATCTGCTGCGACAGCCATGTCTGATCTGGCTATGGTACCAGATGGACAACCCATTTGAGGTAAGGTTCAGTGCTCAGCGACTGTAATAAAACTAGTGTAGCAGGGTCTTCAGGGTTCAACCAATATGATAAAGAGAGCGTATTAGCAACTTATCACCCCCTTTCATCTTTGAATCTAAGCTTCAGTTATCGTTGCATCTCCACTATGTCTGTGTCGTCAAGAACGTTGCCAGCCATTCCTTTGACCTCCACCGCTCACACCGTTGACATGCTGCGCCACTTTCTGCCCTGGAGATGACCATTGGTGAGCCCGCTGATGCCCACTTTCGTCAAGCCGTTTTTGTGGATCCCATTCAGACCTCTAACATCGCCATAACCATTCTGATCAATGACACGGCCTGCTGCTGTGCCCCACCAATGCGAACGTTGTCTGCAATGGTTTCTGTCTTGTACTCCAAGAGATGTGGTTGACAGGGCTCAATCCCACACAAGCTCGCAGAATGTTCTCGATGCAAGCCGCTGGCGAAAGAGGGCATTGACAGGGGGGTGCCGGGTGGAACTAGAGGTGATTTGCAGAGGAAGGACAGGATGGACAGGACGGAATGGAAAACTGTGCAGCTGGGGGTCACTGCCAGTGCGATATCTGATCCGTTCACACAGCTCGGCCAGGACCACCAGATCAATGATCAGGGGCGCCGCCAGCAGCGAGTCTTCGCAGGTGTTGTGGACCACCAGAGTATTTCGGCCACCCATCATGATTTCCGAGGTGTACTCATCCATGGCCCGTTTGGAGTCGCCGACATAGGGCACGTACTTGATGACGACGCAGTGGTCGGGTTTTTTCCTGGTTCGTACAGCAGTGAATTGGAGGCTACCATGTCATCCACCACATTGCTCTTGGAAATCTGTGGATGTCAAGACACACAGAATTATGTATTAGGACACATGTTTGTTTTCTTTTTCTTTTTTTGTGGATCAAATGTTATCGAAATTGGTTCAGTAGTTCTGCTTAGTCTTGCTTGCAGAAAAACAAGCGAACAAATGGGTGCAAGTGAAAACATAACCTCCTTGGAGAAGTAATTACGACATTCGGAGATTGAGTGCAGACTGAGGCTAAAGTCGAACAGTCCTTAGCAACAGATGCAGTTGAAAACATAACCTCCTTGGCAAGACTAATGACATTAACCTCAACACCACTGCTCTTACTGTCAGTCTGAACTCTGTGAAACAAAGCCCACTTAGGCAGAAAAACATTTCAAATGAAAAAGAGATTGAGGTTAAGCAACGACATCCCAGTCACATCATTAAAATTGCAACCCATCAAAGTTTTGGAAAATAAAAGACGGGAAAAGTAAATGTGCGCATGTTTCTATTAAATATGGAAACCTCCCTGACGAAAGTCCCCCTGTGTGTGTTAGCTCTCCTCCTTTGACCTAAAGGGTTTTGGGGTCCCGCAGGTTATCCCGTCGTTTTTCCCCAGGGGGTTGTAGCTGCAATGGGGTGGGCTTCAGGCCCGGCCCCCCACCGGATGTCCACGCCCCGACTTCAGCTTGGTCTCCCCCGATTAGTCGTCCCGGGATGAAATGGCAAGCCCCCGTTATGGTTATCAATAAAACCCCTGTGCAAGCACTTTTTTAAAGGGGTAATCAATGAACACCTGGCAAGCACTTCTTTTTGGTAATCAAACTTAGGCGTGCATTGCCACGGTGAAAAAATTCTGAAAAACAAAAGTTTTTTTTGGCAGAAAAACTTTTCACTAAAAGTTGTCAGTAATTATATAGCACAAAATGTATCATTTGCAATGACTTTTCCCCAGAGAAATGTTTTAGTTATATGAAACTTGTACTCAACAGTTGTCACTTAAGTGGCCCTTGTGAAAACCAAAGCTGCGCGGGAAAGAAAGCAAATGCAAAATTCTATCCTAGTAACGAACATTTGTGCAACAATTTCATTCGGAAAATGACAGGTTGGGGGGGTTTGGGTGGGGGGTGGTGGGAAAATTTAGGAAATTTCGTTTCATTGCTTTGACTTTTCCTTACCGGTTGACCTTTCAGACCCTCTCACTTTCCTCCCTTTAGAACTTTTTTTTCATTTCAATTTACTTTTTTTTTCCCTTCTTTTTGGTCTTCTTTTGGGAAGGGTTTTGCCCGGAGTGGGGGGACAAATGGGCTCCATTGTGTTTTTCAGCCAGTTCATGCACCCGGCACAAGGTGTTTTGTGGTGATCCGTTTTTATGTAGGTCCTCCTTCCGGAATGCTGGGACAGCAAAAAGTATGGGGGGGACACCCCGGCCTCCCTTTTGGATGGTGTTCAGAGTTCTGGGCCGGTCTTCGGCCCCCGGTCGAATTCCAAAAACGCTCCGTGTTTGGCGTCCACGTATAGACCGCGGAGGGAAAACACAAAAATTTTATCTTTAAAAAACACTAGCAGTGGAGGTTTATTCCAACCTTTTGTAAATGTTTTCACCATGTCCCAAAACTCTTTGCAAGCATGTCATCAAGAAAAAAGGTTTGAATAAAAAAACCTACCCAAAATTCGGTCTATTTAGGCACTGTATATAAGCCGCCCCCCTAAATTTTTAAAAAAATCTGAATTTTTTTCCAAAAAAAGGCACCCGGGTTTTTAAGCCGCGAAAAAAAAACCGTCGTGTGCCCCCGGGGAGCGCTGGGAGCGGGGGTTTACTGGTCGAAAACATCCATACATTTTGGGCATGCTTATTGCCCTTTTTAAAAGGTCAGTACAAGGCTGTTTCCGCTTTTTTCGTCTTTTTTTTTTTTTTAGGACGAGTGTTTTAAATAGTTAGAATCGAAAAGTTTCATGGGCTTTTACAAGTGTTGTTTTCCCCAAATCTTTTCTTTAAAAAAAAAAAAATACCGAAAAGAAAACAACGCATTAACGATGCGCTAGAAAGGCAGTTCTTCCTGCTTTTATTGGGTTCAAGTAAAGATTGGGTTGAGTACCGAAAACGCAAGCCAATCAAAGCAGGTATAAAGCAAAACCCTTCACTCCCGTCCCCGATTTCAAAAATGGCGGATCGAACCCAAAGGTTGAAAATGACGGTTGATTCGCTAATGTTTTTGTTTGAGCGCATTGGAAAAGATAAGCATATAAAAACAAACCGAACTTTAATGAACGATTCGATTGTTTTATTTCGCTTTTTCCCGTCCCCCGTGTTAGTTTTTGTTCGTTTTCAGTGGTTAGTCGAGATTAGCTATACAGGTCGGAAAAGGCCCCAACACATTCGCCGTTCGAAGCGATCGTTTTTTTGAGGAAAAAACTGATAAAAAAAATTTCCCGTAATGGGCTTTATAATGTCGTTCCCCGTTTTTCAAAGGGGGGTTATGTTTTCCATTACAGGATTACACAAAAAATCGATTTAAAAAAGAAAAATAAAAATCATAAACGAAAAACCCGATATGGTGGTTACAGAGAAGCTAAATGCGGGGTTTTTTTGTGTGCTTCTGTTTTCGGAAAAATCCGCAATAAAGCCCACGTTGTTTTAACCGCGGGGTTTTAAAGGGGGGGAAAAAAAGTCGGGGGTTTGCGAACTTTCGGTCCCCAAATCTACAACTACACCTAAGCAAAAAAAACCCCAAAAGCAAAAAACCAAAAACCTCCCACCCCAAAACCCCAAACCAGAAAAACTTTTACATTGCATGATCTGAAGGGGACTATGGCCCTTAAGTATTTGAAATAAAAACTAGAAATTTTATTTTTTTTTTTAAAAGAAAAAAGGACCTGTCACTCTTGCATACCCGCATTTATGACGCATTTTCCCTTTTCACCGCAACTTCCCCAAACACCCAAAAAGGACACACCGAAAATTTTTTTTCCCCCCCTTTCCCTTAGGGGAAAACACTTTCAATCCAAACCCCAACTTGTAAACAGTTTTTAAACAAGTTCTCTTCCCATGAGAGAAAAATAAATCTGCACACATGTATCTTCCTCCACCCAGAGACAAATTTAATCTTTCCCCGTTCTCTCTTTTTAAATGAGGGAAAAATGTCTTCCAAAAGTATCTTCTTTTCAGGAGAAAAAACAGTCTAGTTTCGCTTTATAAAGCTTGGCCCTTTACTTTTCCCTTTAAACCCCAAAAATTGGACAGGGAATACATAAAATCCCGTAATCATGAGGACCCGCCCCGCCTCAAGTAAAAGCCCCCCTGCTTTTTCAATTCCTGGGCTCTCTCTTAGCAATTTTTGCCCCTCAACTCTCTTGCCTGGAGTTGGTTTGTCTTTTCTTCCGCGAATTCCTCTGTTCTTGCGAAATGACCCAGCTTTTCCCTTCCCTGGGGTTTGGGACTGGCGGGGCGAAAACCGGGGTGTTCCCCACCCATGGCCTTTTCAACCATTTTAGAGAAAAGGGGGAAGGGGAGGGTAAAGGGTGATGGGCTGGTAATGCTGGTCAGCAAAGAGGACCCCGTCCTGCAGGTTTTTAGTCTCTAGGCCCTCTGCTGGGTTTAAATGACTCTTTCCCCCTTCTCCAGTGAGTGCATACTCAGTGTTCAAAACAATGACCCGCCCCTTTCTTCCAGCCCTTGTTAAACTCTACTCGTGGTCCTTTCCCCAAGACCACATTCGTTTTTTGAATGAGTCTCTCACAATTATTTGGGGACGTACACTAGTCAAGCCAAAAATATTTTTCCCTTTGTTGTCCCGGGGGAAAATGATTCATATACAAACTACATGTGTGGAGCGTCACGCCTTGTGTGGGCTACGTCACTGACACCCCCCCCTGGGATGAAAAATTTTTTCCCCGAATTTTTTAAAATAATACCTTCCTTCACATTTCACCCATAAAATTCTAAAATGTGAAACCACACACTATTCACCAAATTTTTTCAACGTATGAATCAATTCTCATGCCCCCAAAATGGGGTTTCCAAATTTCAGTCTTTCAAAAAAAACTTTAAAAGTCACCCATTCCCAAATACATTTCACCAATTTTCTGGTAAAACCCTTTTAAGGGAAAATTCCAATTTGCAACAATTTTTTTCATACTTAAGAGTGAAACCTTTTTCCCCTTGATCTTTGTTCACTCATTTTTTTAAAACCCTCATGAAAATGGAAATTTCCAAAGGGTGTTTCTCAATGCATGAAAACAAAATAAACGTTTAAAACTGTTTCTTTTCCCACGTAGGTTATGGCCATTGAAAGTACTTGCTTTTTTTTTTGCGTGCAAATAAAAACAATTGTTTGTCCTGCAAATAAAATGTGTTATCTTTTAAGGGTTTTGCCTCCCTCTTTATATTTTCTTCCCGCGTTGACATAAATATTTATGATTTTTTCATTGGGTTTCCCCAAAAGAAAAATTGTTTCATCAAAAATTTGCGTTTGCTTGCAAAACTATAGTCACTTCAACAAGAAATTATGCTAAATACCATTTGTTTAAACAGTCAAAGATAAAAATGCCCCGTCAAAATGATCAACCCTTTAACCCTTAAAAAAAGACAAAAACAGGAAAAGTTTTTTCCCCTTAAAGACAGTTACATTTGCCCATGAATATTCATCACGTGAAAAAAATTTGCCATAATTTTGTGTTCCCAGGCACTGGTTCACTTTTAAATTGAATTCCTGCAATAAAGTTCCTTTCACAAAATGTTTCTTCTGAGAGCTGCAAGAAGTTCTTCAATGTCTGGGTTAGGTCGGATGCCACAGTGTTCTTATTTTTTTTCTGAAAATCGAGCAGAAACGCATGTCCTGGTTTTCCCCCTTTTTTCCATGGTTAGCTGTAGGGTGTGAAGGTTTATACCTTTAAATCCGCTTTACTTTTTCTCTCTAAACCACCTCTTTTTTGAAAATGGGAGGGGGTTTGGGTCTGGTTCCCCATGGTTTTCGAAGTTAATAAATTATGGGGTTCCCCCGTTATGTCCCGGGGTATCCTCAACACATCCTAAGTCTTTCAAAAATGTCTTTGGCTGTTTGTTTGATTTGTGCAAAATATTCGACAGCCCCACTCCCTTGGTTTTTCACCTTTGTGACGAATAGGAAAGGGGTACAACATCATTGCCGGGTAGATTTTAACATCCAATTTGCGTTTTAAACCTTGATCGTCCTGTCGTTCTTTGGGTACAAATTCATATGATAAGTCTGTTTTTTGGGGCTCGTTTCTGACCCGGTATTCCACTAACCGAGGGTTTGAGGGGGAACATTTGTACGTTAACATACTTTTTTTACTGTTCAATGAAATACCTTCTCAGTTTTTCCCTTGGGGGATTTATTTTTTACTTCCGAAAGTTTTTCGACCCCTGAAAACCCTTCCCAAATAAACGGCTTGTTATTTTTCACAGTGAGTAGCACAAGGACTTTACCCCCTACCAAAAAAAAAACGGCCCTTTGTTTTCTGTCTGCAAAGCCTTGTACACACTGTTTTTCTACAGCTGACTGTTGAGCAAGCCACTGCACCCTTAAAAAGATTATGCGTTCATAAAGTTTTGGGGTAAACAGTTTTACTGTCGGGTTCCGTTTTTCCGTCCTTGTGACATCAATGATCCAAGGTCCCCTTGGGGGAGGTCCAAAAAAAGCTCAAATGGTGAGACCCCACGTTTCGTTCGGCATTTCCTGTTTGCAAAAAGCAAAGCCGGTTGAACGACCCCCTTCCGGGGGTTTTGCCTTGCAACTTTTCACAGGACTTCAATTTCCCTTGAAACGTTCAACCATGCCTTCGATTGGGGTGTATGGGGGGTTGAAGGGAAAAGAGATTAAAAAACAGTCTGTAATTTCTTCATGGATCGAAATGAATTGCGTTCCACAACCCGGAAAATTTTGTCGGGAAAGACCCACTCGGGAAAAAAATTGCAAGAAAGGGCTTCACGCGATCTGTATCAATTTTTTTCAGTGGAATCGTTTGGATCCTTGTCGCTTCCCCCCAAAGTCAAGAATACGTACCCCAAAAGAAGCAGGGGTTAACCCCCAACAGATCAATAGCTACCTTCGAAATGGAACGGAAATGAGAGGCATTTTGTGCAAGGGACATGGGACGCGCCTTTCTGGATGTCTTTGGCAGTGTCAGAGCGGCCCGTATTTCGTAATTTCCCTTTTTGGAACTGGAAATAAAAAGAACAAGAACTCTCTTTAATTTCTTTTGATTCCGCAGGGCAGCGACAAGCATCTGAGCCTTTGGCAGCATGTTTTTCTAGTGGTTTGGAACCAAACTTGTTTTTGCCTGTCCGGGTAACACTGTGAGAAGTCAGAGTCCAGTATGTACGTTGGTTTGTCCTTTGGTACGTCAGTGACGCTGTTTGCAGCAAAAATTTTTGTCGTCGCGTCTGTCTTTTCCCTGATTTTTTTTAAAATCTGGGGGGAAATTGGGTTCATCCGTTTTGAGATTTTTTAGCGGCTTTGTAGCCTTTCCCCTGCTCTTAGTTATTTTGTCTCACAAGAAAGGAACAACGTCCTCCAGCCCCAGTACGTGCGAAACCTGGCAAATTCCCCAATTTTCAAGTCGCAGATGGGTTAAAATGACACAGGCGGTAGAAAGCCGGGTAGTCGGTGTGCGACTAAAATTTTTTCGCCGCGGGGGGAAACTTTTCAAATCTTCCCCCAAACGACCTCACTTTTGGACATGTTGAGATACGGGTCTTGAAGCACGAAAGTTTCCCGTACCGCATTTGTGCACCCAGTGTCTCGCCAAAGAAGCCTGCAATCCATTGATGGCCCCGTTTTCTAACCCAGCCCTCAACAGATTGATTGGTGTCAAAACAAGGCCCTTTTCACAATCAGTGGGGGGACAAAGGGGGTTTTTGAATCCCCGGTCTGAAAGGGAAATTTTCTGTTTCAGATGGAACTTGCCACCAAAAGAAACGCGCATTGTCGTCGGCAGGATGATTTTTTTGAACTTCTGTTTTCCGAACGGGCCCAAAAAAGGTTTCGTGGTGGTCGTTGTCCACGCCCTGGGAAAAGTTTGGGGAGAAGAAAGGGTTTTTCCCGGGGGGGTGAGTAGGGTATTGATAAAAAGTCACTCGAAACCCGGAAAATTTCCTGCCCTTTCCCTGGTAGAATCCTGAGGACTCAGAAATGCCCCACGTTTTCCTTTTCCCTGTAACTTCCGTCCTGATGGGATGTACGCGCATGGACTAAAAAGATGAAAATTTCCCCTTTTCCTGCCCCCCCTATTGGGTGAGCGACATACTGATCCCCATTCTGACCTTTCCTCCCGTTTTAAAAATTGCCTTTCTTTAAGGAAAGGGGCCCAGATCTTTGCTCCGCTGGGGAAAAGTTGTTCTTAAGAAGGAGTTTCCGCAGGATGAAAGTCTTGTTGTTTTGATAATCGATCATGACCCAAAAAATGACTCATACGGATCAGAAAGCGGAAACGATTCTCCTTTTTTCGGGCGCACAGAACGGAAACGTTCGGGGAAAACGATCAGCAGAACATTAAAAATTTTTGGGAGTTTTTTTTTCAACTGCCAAGTTAAATTTTGTTTCGTGCGAGGGATGGTACAGTGTCAAAGCGTTCCCTTAAAAAAACGCGCAATATACTGTCCTTTTTTTTTCCCAACCAAAAAAGCGTTGCGTTGACTTTCAAATCGGAAAAAAAAAACTTCAATGTCACCCGTTTTTTCCTCAAAGGTGGGGTAACTTTGGAAATATCCCGTTTTTGGTTGAGGCTGGTTGCGGGGAAACCCAATGGGGAATGGTGGAGGTTTTTCTTGTGCCCGATTTTTTTTTAATTTCAGCAAACAGTTTATTTTAACTGTTCAAAATTAAATTGACTTTTTTCAGCTTAGTTCCTCTGTATCTTTTTTCTTCAATTTGTTCCCCCTGTAATCTTTTTTCTTCAATTTCGTTCCCCCTGTAATCTCCTTTCTTACTTTCTGTTTTCCCTTTTATTTTTTTCTCTTTCTGTTTTCCTTTTTCCTTTCTGTTTCCTTTGTTCATTTTGTTTCCTTTGTTTTCTTCTCTTTTTCTTTGCCTGTCTTTCCCTATTATGCATTGTTGCAATGTTAGTAAGTTTTTTCCATCAAAACCCCAAGCGTTCCCCTTGTTTAAAATATTTTTCAAAAATCATCCATAAAGAATCGTCAGATTAAACCCAAACAATCCAAAGTATGAAAAAAATAAGGCGATTTGATTGTTAGTTTCACAAAAACCCTATTTGTATTACAAATACAGAATTCAAATTTTCCCGGGTTGTAAAAAGAAAACGCTTACTAAAACAGGGTGATATGAAATCCCAAGGAATGTATTTTTTCCAAAAATAAATTTTCAACTGTTTTCAATTTTGGGAATTTTCAAAACAAAATGAAGTTTAATACAAAACTATTTTCCCTAGAAAAAAAAAAATAAACACAATAAGTTTTTGAAAAAAAAATTCTTTATAAAGTTTTAGTTTTAAAGTTTTTGTTGTCAGTCTTTTTCTTATTTAAATTTCAAACGAAATTTTTCAAAACAAAAATACCGCCTTTTACAAAAAATGAATTACATTTTTCAAAAAAAATGGATCCCCAAAAAATTAAAAAGGGGGAAAGAAACACAAAATAGCGGAAATCCACCCAAATATGAAAAAGTTTAAAGAAAATAGATAGGGCTTATTGAAAAGAAAGGGTTTTGAGATTTTTAAAAAGGGGGTGAAAAAAGGAATGAAAAGGGTCCAGGACGGAACAGTAAGAGGAAATCAAGAAAAGCAAAAAAAAGCCCAAGACAGCACCCTAGTGGTCAAGTCTCCCCTGAAAAGGAGGGGAAAAAAAAATCACTGCAAATTACACCCCATACAGAATAAAACAAATCTAAACAAACAATCAATAAATGCACATTCACCCAAACTCAAAGAAAAAACTGACACCCCAGAAAAAAAAATGATCAAAGAAAGAGTTTTTTTTGGGCCCCAGCGGTATCAACTCCCCCACCTTTCACTTTTAGCGTGAGGAGGAAAAAAGGTTTATCCCCCACTCTGAGGGGGGAAGGGGGGGGAAAAATCAAATGAAACAATAGGAAAACGAAAGAAAATAGATATTTATGAGAAGGGAAAAACTATTGATCCCAACGCCCTGTTTCCCCCCGCAAAGCAGGGAGGGTTGGGGCTATCAGTCCGGGAAAAAGGGGGCAAAAAATTCTAATCCCCTAGGGGAAGGAAAAAAGGGCTCCTAACGCCCTGCCCCTTTCTGCCGGTTCGGCAAGAGAGGTTTTGGGGTATCGGTCCTGAGGTGGGGAAGGGTCAAAAAAAAACCCACTAAAAAAAAACCTTAAAAGGGTAGAGCAAAAAAAAAATGCCCCCCCCCCCAAAAAACATAAGAAAAACAAAAAACAAAACAATGCAAAAATTATACACAATCAAAAAATCAATAAATTTTTTTTTTTCCTCCCTCAAAACCTGAAGGGCCCAAAAGAAATCCCTTTTTTTTTTTCCCCCAAACCCCTTGGGGCAAAATGAAATCCTTTTTTTTCTCTTCCCTCAAAAACCTTTTGGGGGACAAATGAATCCTTTTTTTTTTTTTTTTCTCTTCCCGGGGAAAAAAACGGCAGCTACGGGGGTGTGAAATGGAAATCGGGGTCCCCTGTCACACGTCCTCTTGCATACCCCGCATTCATGACGCATTTACTCCATACGCACACGCAAATTTTCCCCACCCAAAAGGAGCCTACGAATGTTTTTCTTTCCCCCTCTCTTAGGGAAAAACCCTTTTTAAGTCCAACCCCAACGTAAACAGATTTTACACAAGTATCTCTCTCCACACTGAGAGAAAATTAAATCTGCAAACGTTTCTCCTCCCCCGAGAGACAAACAATCTTCCCCCTGTATCTCCTTTACATGAGAGAAAAATAGTTCACACGTTCTCTCTTTTCTTTGGGGATAAAACAGTCTAGTTTCGCTTCTATAAGCCCTTTGGGCCCTTTACTTCCTTTAAAACCCCAAAAATTTCCCGGCCCGGGAATACTAACTCCCGTAAACCTGGGCCGCTTGGCCCCCAAGTAAAAGTTCCCCGCTTTTCAATTCCCCGTCTCTCTTCTGGACAAATATACTGCCCCCTCGAATCTCTTGTCCCGGAGATACGAGTCTGTTTCTCTTCCCCGACTTCCCCTGTTCTTTCGAAAAAGACGGGGCTTCAAAACTTCCCCGGGGTTGGTACTGGTGGGGCTGAATACCGGTGTGTTCCCCACCCTGGCCTCTTCAACACTCGGGGTTTAAAAGATGAAGGGTGAAGGGGAAGGGGTTAAAGGGTGAAAAGGGTGGGGAATGATGGTCAGCAAAGAGGCCACCGTCCCTGACAGGTTTGGTCTCTAGGCATCTGCTGGGTTAAAAATGATTTTCCCCCCTTCTCCCAGTGAGTGCATATCGGTTCAAAAAAACATGCCGCACCTTTTTTTTACCAGCCCCTTTTTAACTCTACTCAGTGGTCACTTTCACCCCAAGACACATTGTTTCTTGAATGGTCATTCAAAATTATTTTGGGGAGCCGTAATAGTCAAACCCTTGAATTCTTCCTTTATTGTGCAGGGGAAAGTTCATATCCTAAATACATGTGATGGGGGTCACATGCTTGTGTGAGGCCATCACATGACAAAAGCAAAAATATTTGATGTTGGGGGGGGGGGGGCCTGTCATTAATTTGGAACAAGCTGTATCATTTGTGTCAGGGGATTGCCTGGGCAGCGGTTGAAAAAAGAAGAGGGGGAACCTGAGGCCTGTCAGGGGGGAATTCTTGTATTTCAACAGCTGTTCAGCCTCAGAAATAAGACATTCGTACAAAACACCAAATAAAATTATAAAAATTTTTAGCAAATAACAAACAAACAAAAAACACCTTTTACACAGATTGCAAAATTAATTTTTATTTTATTTGCTAAACAAACAAAATGCATCCAAAAAGGTAACTGTACCCCTTTTTTGCCCTCCTAACAGAATTTTAACTCCCTGTATACATTTTTGTTGTGACGCACAAATTTTAAAGTCATTTCTTAGCTTATACTGAATGCATCCAAAAAGTAAATTTGGGGACTGTTAAAAACCCATGATTTTGCCGTATTTTTACAGAAAAAAAAAAAAAAAATTAAGGAATTACGGCCCCCCAAAGAAAAATTTTGGGAAAAAAATCAAGAAAGATAATTGTTAAATGCTAAAATTTTATCGCTCCATTTCGTCAAAAGCAGTATGAAAATATTTCCCAGCTGCCCTTTGGTCTTTTACCCTTTTCAAAGATGGGAAAGAGCGTTATGAAAATTATGGTTTGTTTGTTTTTTCTCCCCAAAAAACAGGATTTTGGACGAGATATTCAGGTACATGAATTTGGGGTAAACAGGTCTGTTTTTATCTTTTGGCCCATTCACAAAGGACTCAACCCCCTGTGTACATTTTCCCTTTCCCGGGGGTAAACTGAAAAACTTCAATGGCTAAAGCTATCCAGCCCTCGGGTCATTTGGCAATGAAACTGGGATATGCCTGTGGGGGGGTTTCAGAAAAAGGGGAAGAGCAGTCGCATAGTCTTTTTAAGTTATTTTTTAGTCCTTTGGGGGTCATCTGAATGTCCTTAAAAACCTTTTTTTTTGTCCCTTTGGGGTATTGAATGTCCCCTTTAAGTTTTTCTTTAGTCCCTTTGGGGTTCTAATGTCCAAGGGGCCAGGCCTTACATGGTCTCTGACTAGGTAGTCATTATATTACCTAAACGAAAATACCTAAAGAACATTATCCAAAACTAAAAATTGCGCTTCCTTTCTACCCCCCCGTGGTGTCAAGTCGCCCGCTCCGTCCCAATAGAAAGGCGTAATAAAATTCAAGAATAAAGCCATGCTGGGTTGGTGTTTTTGGTGAGTGCACATTAAAATTTAGGGTCTGCAAGAAAATGCAAAGCTGTTGCTGTTCTGTCTGTTCGAAGTTCGATGGGTAGTTTCCCCGGGCCCCAAAACCCGCTGCTGTTATCGTTTCCCGAAGTATCTGTGGAGCTAGTCTTCCCTGTGGCCTCAAGCCTGTTGTGTTCTATCCTTTCCAGAAGTATGCCCATGGAGCCAGTCTTCCTGCGGCCTACAACGTTCTAATGCTGAGGCTGCTTATGTAGCATCTTGAAGAGTTTGTTCCCTATTATTTTTTTGTCTCATTACCCTGACTGTTGTTAAAATGGCATTTTTCTTTATAAACAAATTCAAATTCTAAACCTAAAAATAATTGTGGATCACCAAAAAATGATTTTGTGCATCAATGTACACTCCTGAGCGGCTTGGTGCTGGACAGTATTCCGTGAATGGAGCATAGTGCTGAAACCCCCATGTGTGCACAGAATGTACGAAAAAAAGTTAAAGTGACAGAGCAAAGTCAAAAAGACTTCTTGCTTTCAAGTATGTCTTTTTCACACACTGGCCTTTCACGGCAGTGGGATTGAAGAGTTAAAACATGGGAAATCAAGGAGCGAGTCAGCATAATCAAAAGACTGCTTTTTTCTTTTCCTCAAGGCAAGGAACACTTCTCAACAAACTGGCTACGAAAATCACGGAGAGGGTGTGTGTATGCAATCTTTTGGCCACCGACATAAACGTCACCACAGTGTACCTTGTCAACCCCAGACAATTGGCGGAATTCACGGATGTCCCGACGGATCTGCTCCACCAATTCTTTGCTTCGTTCCTTGCAGGACTTTTTCAGCTCGCTGTCCTGGTTGGCTGCAATGAAGTCGGGGATGTGACGGGAAAGGGCGGGGCTTCATGTTGCCATCAAGGGCCGCAACTGTTGCTGCAGATGGTAGTCCAGAACGCAGGCCCGCTGCCATGGCATCAGCGAGTTCATGGGAAGAGATGTCACCCTGAAGTCAGGGAACAACGCGCTGTTACATACAACAAGAAATGGGAAGGGAAAAAACCCCACACTTTTACATGGAATTCATATTTCTGTTGTCTACAAAAAAAATAAAAAGAAAAACAAAATGTATTAGCATTCATACGCTGTTCTCAAAAGTAAGGACTGGAAGCAACAAAATTTCTACCTATAGTTGGCACCCCTGAGTAGTCCCCTTCTGAGTTTGCTCTTGGGTTACAACTACCTTTTGATCGAATGTTATCGAAGGGTTCTGTAGTTTGCTCTTGGGTTTACAACTCACCTTTTGATCAATGTTATCGAAATGGGTTTCTGTGTTTGCTTTGGGTTACAACTCACCTTTTGATCAAATGTTATCGAATAGGTTCTGTTTGTTTGCTCTTGGGTTACAACTCACCTTTGATCAAATGTTATCGAAATAGTTCTGTAGTTTGCTCTTGGGTTACAACTCACCTTTTGATCAAATGTTATCGAAATAGGTTCTGAGTTTGCTCTTGGGTTACAACTCACCTTTTGATCAAATTATCGAAATAGGTTCTGAGTTGCCTTGGGTAAACTCACGTTGATCAATGTTACGAAATGGGTTCGGTTTTGCTCTTGGGTTACAACTCTTTTGATCAAAGTATCGAAATGGGTTCGTAGTTTGCTTTGGGTTACAAACACCGGT
>JAFLJL010003300.1:0-20994 GCA_018398815.1 Conus ventricosus | reverse complement strand
GGTAAATCCTATTTTGAGCGCACTATCATATTTCCGTACCCAGCTTAAATCGTACTAAAACGAAATACGGTGCACAGGTCTGCACTTCCCATGTTGATACCTTCACGTTACAACGCTACACTTCCACATGGTCTGTCATATCCTTCATCTGTTACAGATGCTATACTTCCCACATGGTCTGTCAAATCCTCCATCTGTTACAGACGCCCACACTTCCCACATCGTCTGTCATATCCTCCATCTGTTACAGACACTACACTTGCCGCATCGTCTGTCACATCCTTCATCTGTTACAGGCGCTACACTTTCCACATCGTCTTTCGTATCCTTGATCGTCACAGACGCTACACTTCCCGCATCATCTGTCATATCCTTCATCTGTTTACAAACGCTACACTTTCCACATCATCTGTCATATCCTTCATCTGTTACAAACGCTACACTTCCCGCATCATCTGTCATATCCTTCATCTGTTACAAACGCTACACTTTCCACATCATCTGTCATATCCTTCATCTGTTACAAACGCTACACTTCCCGCATCATCTGTCATATCCTTCATCTGTTACAAACGCTACACTTTCCACATCTCTCATTCATATCCTTCATCTGTTACAAACGCTACACTTCCCGCATCATCTGTCATATCCTTCATCTGTTACAAACACAACCCTTTCCACATCATCTGTCATATCCTTCATCTGTTACAAACGCTACACTTTCCACATACATCTCTCATATCCTTCATCTGTTACAAACACTAAACTTTCCAATTATCTGTCATATCCTTCATCTGTTACAAATACTACACTTCCTACATCATGTCATATCCTTCATCTGTTACAAACACAACACTTTCCACATCACTGTCATATCCTTCATCTGTTACAAACACAACACTTTCCACATCATCTGTCATATCCTTCATCTGTTACAAACACAACACTTTCCACATCATCTGTCATATCCTTCATCTGTTACAAACACAACACTTTCCACATCATCTGTCATATCCACCATCTGTTACAAACACAACACTTTCCACATCATCTGTCATATCCTCATCTGTTACAAACACAACACTTTCCACATCATCTGTCATATCCTTCATCTGTTACAAACACAACACTTCCACATCATCTGTCATATCCTTCATCTGTTACAAACACAACACTTTCCACATCATCTGTCAAATCCTTCATCTGTTACAAACACAACCCTTTCCACAACATCTGTCATATCCTTCATCTGTTACAAACCAACACTTTCCACATCATCAGTCAAACTGTCCTACAGAAAACCATGAGACATTATGTCATTGTAGCTGATACTGAAAACAATTTTTTTTTGTTTCAATACAATGGCAAGATAAACATGCACACTCCAAACCAACACTGTGTCATTTAGGGAAGAAGCGAAAATCCTGAAATTGTAGGGGGCAGGGCTCTTGCTGACATGTCCTACCTCAGCCTGAAAAATGTTTCAAACTTGTTCATCAGTGCCATACTGAGCATCAGTGGTGCATTCATCGACTTTCGGGTCCAGCCACACTCAAGACCATCAATTTGTGCAGCTTTTGCAAATCTCACTTTTGCAGTATCTTGCAAAGGCATGATGTCACAGCATGACATCAGCTTGCATTCTAGGCCTCTAACCTGTCAAGACAAGGTGGCAACAGCTGCTCTTGTGAAGAACATGAGATCTTGTGACTTCAGCATAGTTTGCTAGCATACTGAACGTGCACCAGAACTCGACAGACACTTTGAAAAAAATTCTTTGCACATTAATTTTCGTTTTCCCTGGGGAAAAAAAATTCACTGATTTTCACCATTTCAGCTACAGCTTTTTTTTTTTTTGCAGAGAAACGAGTCCTGAATATTCACCATGAACAAATCTTTTCAAGTGCACTTACACACACACACACACACACACATTAGTCAGTGCAGTGTTGATTCTAGACTTTTACAAAAGGGGGTCCAAGGACCCCTTCAGATGAAAAAAGGGGGTCCCATGGACACTTCATGTTAAAAAAATGGGTGCGAGTATCACAACTACTAGTGGTAGCGCTTGCTTCTTCTTTGATTTCGTCACTCGACGATCGGTCACAGCGCTGGCGTCGGCAATCTCAAGATCGGCGGCAGTGATGTTGATCCTGAATCCTCGGGAACATGCAGACGTATTCATAACGGTTCTTTCAACAGATTCTTCTGCCTCTGATAAAAATGGAGCTTTTTGATGCCTTGAAGCAAAATCGAAGAGGTGGCCCTTCGCTTCATGGCGACCATTGACATTCCATCACACTATTCGCGCGCCCGGATGCATTGAAGAAAATCGTTTCCGGTTTAGATGGGCTATACGCAAAGCAGCAATGCAATTTTGTATTGACGCATTGGTGGTTAAATAACGCGTCCTATTCGTTTTTCTTGCGTCCCAGGGACGCATAGGCTCTCTTTTAAGCGCTTTACCGAAAATTCAGCGCGATTTCGGCCAGGACGCGCTCTAGAATCAACACTGTCAGTGCATCATCCTCTTTTCTCTCACCTGGGCACTGTGAAGATCAGCATTTGCAAAGTCCAAGTCACGAAGAGTGTGTGGCCATGACGTCAGCGGAGTCCATGTGTCTTTCATATTGTCCACCTGTGCCCGCAGCTCGTCCAACAGGAGGTCAGTCACCACTCCCATGCTTTCCCCTCTCAAGCCTCCCTCATCTGTAAAGCAGAGCACAGTTCTAAACCCTTTCAACACCATCCTGGTTGGCCTTGTGGATAAAGCACCCAAACTCTTGTTATACAGTCAGGAGCTTGATTTCCGCTCAAGATGCCCAAGATGCTTCAGGAATCAACGTTAATACAGACTCAAATCTAATCCTAGTCCTTAAGTGAGATCACATGCTAAAGATTAACACCATATTTTATACGAAAACCGACTTCAGTAATGGTTACATATGCAAGTAGGTGCATCTGCTTTGCATATGTGTGCATCATTGTTTACTGTTACAGTTTTTTTTCCTTTTTTTCTTTTTTTTTTCAACCTAGAAGTAGTCTGTGTCGCACATAGTCTCAACATGGAACTGTATTCTTCAATGACGATAGGCATGGAAAATTTGCTGATGACCAGCATTGATATGCTTTTCACACACAGAGACGATCAGTGTTACTTGGCCTTTATAATGGTGAACAATTAGTGATCACTGAATGTTGGCACAACAGTGCAAGCTTTCTGGTGTGTACAAATTTTGCACAACATCAAGTTTGTAAAGTGCAACGTCAGCCACTGAAAGTGAAAGTCAGTCACATATCGCTGTGGAAAAACGTATCCGGTCTCCTCCACTGATATCAGGACCAGCACTGATAGGTTTTGCCAACCTCAGGCAAGTTTCTGGTTGTGGTAATGGTTAAACTGTTTTCTTTATAAAGTGGCATTTGAAATTCTCCAAAAGTACATGAGTTGGCAGATCTGCTCATGGTATGCAAACTGAGGCTAGCTAGGCTTCAATACAGGGTAATAAAAAGGCAAAATATTGTCAATCGCTAAAATGCAGACAGCTTTTAAATTTAAAAGTGATCCAGAAAGAATGTAGCTGTGGATACAAGACCCAATTGAAAACACTAAAATGAGATAGCATCAGTGTGTGTCCATGTCCGATTCATTGCCTGATAGTTTCTTAGCAGCAAAAAAATTATTCATAACATGACCAAATGAATACTGTGTCCGACCATGTTGTATGGGGACAGTTGACAGGAATAATCATAATGCAATGTACAGAAAGTTACAGGCATACTGTACATAGGAAACTGTCAGGGCACTTGCAAGAGCACAGACATCCACCAGAGTCAAACAGATCCTGATCTGCCCTTCAATCTTAATCTGCACCAAGTTTCAGGTTCTTCCTTGGCTAGTTTCCATCTTTTCACTAAGTCTCTTTACTTTTTTTTCATTTATATTTTTGCAGTCTTGCTGACAGATAAAGCACATGTCCTTTTATACATACAGTCTGTACGAAAATTCATTCACTTCATGTTTGGGCCATAATTATTCCATAACACTTTGTGAACCCCAGATACACCATCCGTACAGTGTAAAATCACTTTACCAACTTCAAAGCAGAACAGTTTGGCATTGGCATGGATAGTATATATGAATGTAGCATCAAGCATCGTCCTGTGAAAATGAATCAGCAAAAAAAAAGACTCGTAATAGGGGAATCAATGACTAGCACCAGAAGGCAGCTCACTGGCTATACACAGGTAGGCAGCCGTTGTGCTTGGATTACAAAGTGCTCAGAGGTTGGTCTCTAGTAATGAATAGGCGCTGTGTAAGCCCTCTCAATAATCACATTAACAATCATAATCTTCTATCCCTCCCCAAGTTTCAATAGAATCGTTTCACCAAATTTTTTGCATGTTAATGCTGCAGTCAGACAGACAAAAGACATAAGCAGAAAACATAACCACCTTGGCAGAGGCAATAAACGCACACTTACATCCACAGACAATACAAACTCACCAGCAGAGACTTTCCTTTCTGCCACTTGCTGTCTAAGATGCTGGTTGACACCCTTCAGCACCCTATGTCACCCTGCAGTGCTGTTTTCTCTTCATTCAAGCCATCTCGAGCCTCGTGGCCGCACCCAGGGCCGCCTCCATCTCCGACACCCGTACAGCCATCTTCTGGCTCTGGACGTGAGCCCTGCTGGCCTCTGCCTGCAGTGTCTCCATGTTGGCCACCTGTCCAGTGCAGTCATCATCAACAACACCTAACAGCTTGATTGTTAGGATTACAACGAGGTTGAGCTGAGCTAAGGTGCTTGACTAGGGTGCACATGTGTGCATCTTTTGTGTCTGTGAATATAGCATAGTTCTCAGGCTCTGTGTGTGTGTGTGTGTGTGTGTGAGTGTGAGTGTGAGTGTGAGTGCGAGTGTGTGTGTGTGCGCGTGCGTGGGTGTGTGTGTGTGTGTGGGGGGGGAGTCTGTGTGGGTCTGTGTATGTGTGTGTCTTTGTTCATGCATGCCTGTGTGATTGAATGAACATAACATTTTGTTAGCAAGAAAGTATTTTCATTTCTCCAGACGAGATATATATTTACACTATTAATTCTTCTCCTACGGATAAATTTCAATGTTACTATATACCCTGCATATCAAGTTATGTCTACGACTGGCACCGAAATGAACACATCTGTAACGAAAAAAATAACACATAGTATACTTGATTTTTACGATAGATGTAAAAAAAATGTGCGCTTGTCTAAAATAAATAATTATTTGCTTTCAATGTTGATCAAGTATGATGAAAAATAAGGCAGTGGCGTTGATGTTGTTTTAGTGGTGGTTGTGATGGTAGTTTATGAGCAAGATAGTGAAAATAGTTTAATACCCATGATGAATACAAGTTTCTATGAATATGTGTAAAATTAAGACAAAAGAAAAGTCAAATGAGTGCCGAGTATTCAATCTCTATGGGCATAAAACCTCCAAGTCTTCACCACAGCTTCTATCAGCCAAGATTTTGGCCCAAATGTTAGCTTTAGTGTCCATGGCTTTGAGTCAAAACTTTCCCTTTCCTCACATTGTACTAGAGTTACACCAGAGTATACCATATCTGGAGCCTCAGGGCATCAAAGGTGAGAGAGGACTTCAGGTAGGACAGAACTTTGCAATGTCTTGTTCCAAGTTCGAAGATGGTACCTTTAAGTGTATGTGCTAGTGCACATCTGCAGGTATAATAGCTTCGGAGAGTTTGTAAGTGTTCAGTCAAACTATACACAAGAAAGCAAAAGAAAGAGCAACTGAATTGAAAACAGATACGACATGCATAAACACCATGTCTCTCACCCACCTGTTCCTGCAGGGAGGAAATCTCTTCGTACAGTCCTTTGTTCTCATCCCTCAGCGTCTGGCAGTACCGCTTCATTGTCTCCGCACTCTGTGCTACATCACGCAAACTGAAAGCACAACATCAAACACACACCTCTGTAAAAATCTCACAGGCATAAGCAATCTTGCAAATCCATCACTGAAACGGCATTTTTTAAAAATCTGTTTGTTTTTAAAGACAAAAAAGTCTGCAAGTCAAATGGTTAAAATGTTCACCTGCGGAGCTGATAGTCATAAGTTCAAACCATGGTAGTGTCAGATTTTTTTCAGCTTGAAAACCCTCTGTCTACCAAGTAATAAATGGGTACCTGATAAAGACAGCAGAAGGAGTGGAAACGCTCTGACTTCCATCACATCATGCCCTTGACATAGTGAACTTCCCGACAGTTCACTGCCTCTACAGCCAAAAGGCTATGGAATTCAAATCCTTTTGTTTTAACCCAAACAAAAAACCTTCAAAACCTGGTGGTGATGAAACAATCTATTTAACAGCAGAAGCCCTAAACTAACATGCTTTGAAGACCCAGAGTTTTTTCCCCGATGGTTTTAAAATTATCTATCTAACAGCGAAGCCCTAAACTAGCATGCTTAGAAGACCCCGAGTTCTTTTTGCAGATCATCATTGCACAAAGCCTATGGAAGCATTCATTTCAAATACAAAAGAGAGTAAAGTGTAGATCATAACCAATGTTTATGACATCTTCCTCCCAACAGTCGATCGGTCCCCCGGCAGTGAAGCATACGTACCTCTCCACATCTCTTTCCAGCTCTTGGTTGGAGTCTTTCAGAGCACCCAGCTCATCCAGGCGATCCTGCAGCGATCGCATCCTTAGAACATGCTGTTCCAGCTCATTGATCCGACAATCTGGCAAACATGCCAAAGAAGAAAAAAAAAAATTAGAACCTACAAATCTAAAATAAAGAATAAACAATGAAACAGCAAACAAAGCAAACATTTAAAAGCCTACAAACAAATGAAACAATGTCGGGGAAAAAAAAAACCCTGCCTAATTCAGAATGCTCCTCCAAGGACTGGTTCATTTTCAGTTTAACAATGCTGAGTGTGAGCCCACGCATATGTGAGTGCATGCATGCATAGATGCATATCTCATCTGCACTTTCATTTGTTTACCTAACAGACTGGATATTAATTCATTCACAGTTTGCCAACAATTTCTCCCATGGATTCTTTCCCTTGCATTCAATGTCGGCAGTACACTAAATCTGATCCTCAACACTAGCACACACACCATCTCCTAGGATTAATTCAGACTTGGAGTTCCACATTCCCCACACACAGGCAGCCATAGCATCCCAGTGAATTCAGTCAGCAGCCATCCTCCCTGCACTGCTCCAGGGCCATCCTCCCTACACTGCTCCAGGGTCAGTTTACTCCCTGGAGATCCCCGTCAAGTGTCCAGCTGTAGGTCATCTATGGACACCTCTCTGTGTTTGCTTCTAAGGTTCAACCAAGACCCAGTTTGCAGGTCTGGATGTTGGGAGTTGGCATTATTATCATTATTATCATGAATACTTATATAGCGCTATCCTCGGCTAGAGACCAAGCTCAAAGTGCTTTACAATCCACGCTCGTTTACACAACGGGCTGCCTGCCTGGGTAGTGCTGACTGAAGAGCTGCCAGCTGGCACTTCATTCAGTTGTTTCCCGTGTCATCCAGTCAATATCGTTCAATATTCACTCACGTAATTTCCTTACTTCCTTCGATCATTCCATTTCTCATGCAGTATGCATGCTATGTGTAACGTGTCATTCATACCAACGGCCAAACTGGCCTTCTCTTCCGAAAGTTGGTTATGGGATTTGACGTGTGTGCAAGATGTTAAGCGTACGTTCACACATGGAACCTCGGTTTATAGTCTCATTCGAAACACTGTATGGGAAATGGAATCAGAACCAATGTTAACTCCAAGGAAAAATCTCCATGTACTGAAACGGCCCGGCGGAGATTCAAACCCACAACCCCAGGATCACTGAGATTCCGGGTCTGGCGCTCTACCACTGAGCTATTCCAGTATCACATGACCCAACCAATGAAAATGACACTTGCTGTATTAATGGTGTAGTTAAAATGACCCTGGCTTGTTCTTTCTCTCACGTCCTATCTTTCAGACCCCAAATCTTTGAAGACTGAGATCAGACAAAGAAGAAATTTAAAGTGAAAAAAAAATCCAGTTCCCATGATTTGAATGGCTTCAATCAATCTGGAGCAAAATTTCAGAAGCCATGGAATAAAGACGTACCTTCTTTAAGCGCACACCAGACTTCGACAACTGATAAACGGACAGCTCACAAATAACACATGACTGTCCTTTGCTTTCAAAAATAGGCAATCTAAGTGTTCGCAATACCATGGTCCAGGTTGAACAATGAAACCACAGAAGTAACCACAAGAGGTCCAAGAAAATGAAATGGCTGGATTTTGAGTAAATAATCACATTTATACTCAACTACACATTTCAAAACAAAAGCAAGGTTAAAGATTCAACACTGACGTTTGATAGTGACAGTTTGAGTGTTGCTTTTGAAATCATCTATCCTTCAGATGCCATTCTGTACATTATTCCAGATCAGACTATCAATAAGCCTTTGCTACAATAACATCAATGATTTAATTCTGAAAAAATTTTTGTCTTCTTGTTTAGCAGACAAAGACATAAGAAGTGCAATGACACACTATGGGAATATTCTTCGGTAACTCAAGGCCACAGAGAGCTTGAATAGATGCAGGGTAATTGTCAACATGTCTTCAGTCGTGCCTCAAACAACCCCTACAAACAACCCCTACCCAGTTATGAGATAGGAACAACTGAGTGTCTGGAATTTTCTTTGAACTAGTTCCGTTCAGGAATCTAGTAATGATTTTCAAAATAACAAGTCCGAGAAGTTAGAGCCATGGTCTTGTTCAATCCCAAAATGGATGTAATCTTATTTCTTGGGAGGACTGTTATTACATGACCACTATGGTGGAAAATGGTAACGTCCAACACACATCAATACTGTATTAGCAGGCTTGTTTTCCACTTATCTCCAGAAAAGAACAACATCCAACAGAGTTTAACAGCGCAGACTCACCCTTCCTCTCTAGCTGGGCGTTAACTTCCCGTAAATCCAGCTCCAGCTCTTCCCGCAGGTTAATTTCATTGCGCAGCATGTGGTGCACCCGCTTGTTGGCCTCCTCCTTCTCTTTCAGCTGGCGCTGGCAAGACATTCACAATGAAAGTCTAACACAGGTTTAGAGCTGGTCTAAAAGATGAGTTACATTTCAGCACATACCCACACAATGATCTTGAATGATCAATGCTCACAAGAAAGTAGACATATGAATTACCTATAAAGAAAATGGCTTGAACATTTTTACTTTCAGAAATACTGGACATTTCTCTTTCACATTTCATTTCAAACTGTTCATTGCTGAGGAGATTTTCTTCTGGCACCATCTAATAGTGCACTACACAAAAAAAAACATTACCCTCAGAGCGAAAGAAATTGTCTCCTCTTTAACACTTATTATCTTTCAATGTCTCTCTTTTTCATTAGCAACATACAAACCAAAAGAAGTTATCTGAGCATAATACGGCCTTGTTTGTAGTAGCCAGACTTTTCCTATCACAAATAACTTCTTAGCCCTTCAGACCCCATCCATTTTATTCCATTTTAACTGTATTCTAAACTTTCAAATACAATATCCGAAACAAAAATAAAATCAAACTGACTCACCTCAATTTTATACCGATGTTCTTTCTCTCTTCGCATAATCTGAAATATAATGTACATTTAATGATTTACAACCAATGAAAAAAAATATATTGTTCATTATACCTTGATTGGCACAAAGAATGCTTCTCCCTGGACCAAAGATAGCCCAATTCTGGCCTATGCTTCTCAACATTGGAAACCTGTTGGTGATACACTACCCTGATACAACCATGACGGATTTCAACTATTCTAGTGAGTTTGCGTATGCAATTTGCTTGTTTTGTTAGTTTCATTTTCAAATTACATTCCTGTTCTAGCCTTCACACTACAACCATTCTCTCTGCTTAGCTGTCTATGAAAATCTTTTCATAACCAGATAACAAAACTCAAATATTCCTTAATTACACAATGCAAGTGCTTTATTTCCCAAGTGTTAAATTGGGCAAGTGTTGAAGGAACCTTTTTTTTTTTTTTTTTTTTTTGCTGTTCCATTTTCTGTGCCACCTCAGTGGCATTGCATCCCTGCCATTTCGAATCCCTCATTCACAGCCACAGCTCGTCCAGTCCAGCTGGCAGCAACAACCCCGGCACTGGCAATCCACAAATAAAGGAGCAGTCAATGTCCTCGTCATGAGGCGACCCATCAGATGAGACACTGCACTGCTGCAGAGTCACTTCAGTGGTGTTTAGTGGTGCCAGTTCTGCTCCAACATACATAGGACACCACCTACTAAACCCACTACTGACAATAATTGCTTAGTCACTGAGCTGGCATGCATGAGCTTTCCTTCTGGAAGGTGCCACCATATCACTCCAACAACAGTCGCCACGAATTTGCCAATACCAGTGACCCCAACTATACCAAGGCCTTAGAGGTGAAAAAGGGCAAGCAGAACTGAGCTCGTCAAGAGACCAGAGCATGAAAGGCAGCAGAGTTTGATACCTTTTTTATTCTTTTAATATAAAGCTGAGTGGTGAGGATGAAGATCAAGGAAATAAGGCTACAGATTCCTATTCTAGTCTGAGTCTGCATAAAAGGGGTGTACTTAATGCATATTTTCATAGTACACCCCGCTATGCATCAACCAGGCCCAAGAGAGGGACACCTGCAATGTTTGTCAGGACAGCATCACTCTCAGAAACGTATCAATTAAGTGAATGAAACTTGACTGTGTGGTCCTAGTCTTCCCAGCTGAGCCCACAGCAAACTCAGCTCTGTGTAAAAACCGGTCAGAGCAGAAAAATCCTACAAATGAAATCCTGCTCGCAGATCTTGCAAGTGCTTGGAAACAAAACTTAAAACTTGTGTCATGATAAATAACCATTATCATGCTGCACTTATTTTAACACAATCTCCATCATTTTATCTCACTCAATTTGTAATCCACCAGTTTGAAACAGTGACTGACTTTTGCTCCCTATCATGAACATGGTGTTTGTGTCAAAGTATCACTATCAATAAACAGAACTGTGAGAATTATGTGTGTTTGCTAGTGTTTGATCAAGGTAGCCACACACAAAACACACACACACACCACACACACACACACCATCTGGCATCACATATCGTTCTGGCAGACGGATGCCAGTCCAATTACAGACAAACTGGCATACCTAAAGCATCCCAGGTACAAAAAAGGAAAGTCGGAACGTTGTGACAAAACCCCAACCCTGCCTCCAGGTGAATTGACATTCACACCTTTCTACCTTTCTGGCCAGCTGTGGAGAGTTAACAAGCTCTTCCAGAGGGGTGGCAGGGGAGGAGTGCTGGCCAGACGGATAGGGGACGAGGCGGACAGCATATGCAGAGAGTCGCTCAGCTGGCTGAGGTTCAAGCTGGTGCGATGCGCAACCTTACAGGGCTGTCCTGTACCTCCGCTGCTGCTGTTTCAACCCATTAATTTGTGTGAACTATCATAAATTATGTTAAATTTAAATTGTCATATACAGTGGATTCTTTAAAATGTTTGACTGAATATGTGTTAGTTGTATTTCATAGGTGGTCTCGACGTGAGAAATTGTTTTACATCTATATGCTATTCTGGATTAGAACATGAATACAGATTATAAAAAAATAAAGCATGCTCACTCAATAAATAGTGATGATCATGCTCACACACATGTATACACACACCCACACCCACACACACACACATGTACGTAGCATGAACACACATGCACAATCGCACACACATAACACACACACTCTCTTTTCTCTTGAACCCACACAAACGTAATCAGGTACAAAGGAGAGACAGGGAACTCTAACATCACACCACTAACAATACAAACCGAAAGTTGCAGCAATATTATGTAAAAAGCCTGTCAACTATTCCTTGACATAACTGTCACCACCTGGTAGAATTTCCTTTTGGATGGCATAACCGAAAACATAAAGGAGCAAGGTTGTATTCTTAGTGTAGCTGTATATAAGTACAAGTTGCCTGTTGGCAGCTGCACCTGCTGGATTTCCGTAAGTCACCACTTCTTGCCTGAATTGCCATAAAATACAAGTTCAATTTCACCACACAAAACATCTCCCCCCACCCCACCCCCCACACGCCCTGAAAAAAAATGAACTAAGTACATGCACTTAAAATTCAAATCTATAACACAAAACATAAAACTTTTAATATGTATCTTCAGAATTCAAAAAGTAAGCTCTCTCACACACACACACACACACACACACACACACACACACATATTCAAAGGCAGCAGACACAGGCTTTCTTCAAACCACAGTGACCGACACATGCATGCCCCTTACCTGACCAGCCACTTGCAGCATCCCTGCCTGACCTGGCACCAGCAGGTTCTGTGATGGCGCTGCTCTGATCTGAAACAGGGAAAACCAAAGTCCAAATGCTGCCTAGCCTGCGTACATTTGCCTTCTTTGATATCAGTGTGAAGCTGGCCCCAACACTGAATAATATCAAAGGGCTTTGTCCAAAAATCTCTGATGGCTCAAAATATGTCATGATACTTAAAAAACAACAAAATGTCCATTAAAAGTACATAATTCCGACCTCAAGTTCACATGCTGCAGCTTTGAAATGCCTCATGACCGTGTTGGAGGATACTAAATTTGTGTATGATAATTATTTATTCTTTGTCAAATTCAAAAGCTGATGTGATACAATATTTTCCGAAAGATATGAGACGAGTTTCAATACGTATTGTTATACATTGTGTAGCCCTAAAAAATGCAGAAGGCGGTTTGCTTCCTTTATGTACCGTATCAAGCTAAACTCAAAGAAACTGTGTCTTCAGCATATATATATTTGCACATGTGAAACATTCGTAGGAGGATTTTGTTTTGTTTTTTGTAATCATGACAGTGATATGCAGCCATACAGCATCTGACAACTCATCACTCAGAATGTTACATATCTTATAATGAATGATAAATCACAAATTTTCACTCTGCAAACAAACACACCATGTTCACAAGCATAATCACAAACAAATGATACTCTCCAGATATTAAGCAAAAGACTCATTTACACAATAAGCAGTAACTAACTTTGATTTCTTTTGATAAATCTTCTTACAACACTTGAAATTGGGTAGTTCCAACACCACAATGCTGACTGCATAGATCTGTCAAACTATTCAATACAGCACCTGGTTTTTTTTCTTTCCACTTTATTTGACCCTCTCTACTCTTTAATGACCCCAAGTAATTTAACATTCCCTACATTCTCTGGCTCCCCTCCTACACAAACAAAAGCAATACTGACATCCTGCTCCCACCCACCTCTGCTATTTCTTTAAAAAGAAAGCAAAGTTTCTTCAAAAGACTATCTCAAAAAATATCGTCAGTAACCTGAGTGCTGCTGGAAGATCGGGGCCCAAACCCAGGTGGCAGACAGGTGGGGGGTTCTTCAGGCTGCACAACAGCTTCTATTAGCTTGACGCACCTCCCAGTGCAGGCTGGCATCCACTTGCATCGCTGCCGACACAATCTCAGAGTTCTTGTCCTGAATGCCCCGCACAGCAGCAGCAGCAGCACCTGACCACAGCATACAGCAAGTCTCTGTCAGGGTAGGGTAACAGACAGGACAATACTTCCTAATTCTTCACACCCTCAAGCTCAAATTCCCACTCTATATTCATTTTCAAAGCACACACATGAGATTCACTCTTTAAAATAACTCTATTGCTTTTTGATCTTTGTTTTAAAAGTGTGATGATTTGCAGTATCACAAACACACACAATGAGAACTTCACAAACCGGGCAGAATTACAACTTTGGTAGAAAAAAAACACCCTTCCCCATGCTTTCCCCACCGAATCCTGTTAGGAATACAGGCATACTGTCACACTTCAAGCCTCACCTTGGCTACTTCTGTCTCACACACTCTGAAGATGATGCAACAGGGTCTGACAGGATGCTGAAGTTCACTAGTGTGTCATCACAAAAGCTGACATTGTAAAATTCTGAAACATATAAAGCAACCTCATTAAAATCTAACGCTGTTTTCGCTTAGCACAGAGAGTATGTGTTACATGATTTTAAATATTAAATGAGCGAGGAAGAGATATTAGCAACAATATTGATATGTAAAGACAAAAAGTAAACAATAAAAAAAAAAGAAAATTTGAAGACTGATAAAAGATGGGGTGAAGACGGAAAGTGTGTATGCCACAAAGATTTGCATCACCTTTTCAACAGGACATTTTGAACAGCACAAATGAACAGGGAAAGTAATTCATAAAAAATTCAAATTTCACAAAAAAAGAAGCGAATATATCATATTTCCCAAATTCAGAAAATTCTATTAACTTCCTCATCTGGAAGTGGCCCAATACACACAGTGAGAAAACTATTTCCCAATAAGACTGGTTCAGATTTGCAAAACGAACTTGGGCAGAGGGGTATTTGAGTACCTTTGTGAGTACTGTGTAACAGAGATCATTGTACTGTACTGTGTGCAGTACATGTAAATGTGAAGGGTGTGTGAGTGTGTCAGACAATGGGTCTAAAATGGCATTGCACTGCACTGAAAACTGCTGACTGAAAAAAAATGAAGCATCCAGGGTATCATTAATCTGCTTCTTTAAATGCTAGGAATGTGAAAAAAACAAGTAAAAATAATGTTGCGGGTATATTAAAAAGAAAAAAATGATGTTCACTAGAGGCTGATAAAAGCCAGTGATATTCTGTTTTCCTAGCATTGGGATATGATTATGAAAACTTAAATCGGCATGCTACAGAAGCAGATGCACTGGATTTATCAAGGTAGGTAGTTTAATTACACGCAACAAAACAACCTTCATCAAACACTTTTAATAAGTTGGATTAATTTTCATTTAATTTCATGCAACAGCTAACAAATATGAGCGATGTTTTTAGAGTGCTCAGACGTTGATGACAAAATGTTTAAGTAATAATCAGCATTCAGGTTCCACATCTACAGCGTTTGTGTGTTGTGCACACAACAAAATTGCCACATACCTTTTAAAAAATCAGACAGAGGATATAAATACAAACAGCAAAATGTTTGCCAGTGAGTACATCCCACATCTCACATAAACAGGTGAATTCCATTTTGAGGGGCTTATGTTTTAGCTTGAAATGTGACCACACTGATTGGACTGAACAGCTTCTGCTCTTTGAGGACTAAGTTTCAAAGGCAAGAGAAAAGTGGAGGCGGGAAAAATCCCTGGATAACACACTTGCTCTATATCAGGCACTGCACTTTACAAAATAACCTTTATCCCTGCTGCATAAAAAGGAATAAAGAGATATATAACCTGGACAAAGATGAAAGTAAACTTTGGAAAAATTTCCCCTGCCATAAATGTCGAAAGCAACAGCAGCTGCACAAGTGGGGTACCAGGTCAGTGAAAACAACCAGTACTGAATGGGGAAACAAGCAGCACACACTTTACGGACAACTTATTGTAACACAAGAGAACTGATATAGAGGCCCTAGGAACAGACTGAGGAAATCAAGAAAAGACAAAAACATTTCCAGAACGCAGCTCCTGATTGTCAGTGTGAGGACAGACCTTTCCACCCCATAAGACAAATTTTGGGGAAACAAGCAACAAAACCCCGGTCCGGATGCAGTTACCAATGCACTTATTCAACATACAGGGCCAGCAACCAAGACATCTGAAACTTCAACGTAGTTTGAGCAACAGCTCAGTACCTCAGGGAGGAGAGAAACATCCCATTCCCCATCCTAATTCTAAGACGGAAAAAGAGAGAGAAAAAGCAAACAGCTACAAACCGCTTAGTTGACCAGCTGTGTGGGCAAACTAGTGGAGAGGATCATCAGCAACCAACCAACTACAAGTTAGAAGAGAAGTAAGTGATAAAACCACAACAAGTGGATCAGACAAAACAGATCCACTGAAGATCAAATCACCTACATTACATAAAGAAACTGATGAAGATGCCCTGCAAGACAGAAATACACACTCGTGTGGATCTGCTGGAAAAGGCCTCTGACAGGATGTGAAGAAATGGTTTAATTGGATCAGATGCTGTAGGTAGTGCTGTTCTCACTTCTTGTGTTAACTTACCCCGCAGAAACAGTTTAGTGGCATGAACTCTGTCCTTGGTGCTGGGAAACTCATCCACAGTGGCACTTCCGTCACTGTTAGAAAACACACACACACAAAACACATGAAATACAATTTCATCATAAATCTATGTAGGTGTTTTTGTTTTTTTTCAATACCTTGTAGCTTGAGCTAATTCCCACCACCACATGTCCCCCTTATCCGTTTTCCTACACCTATGACCACTTTCTGTTTCATGAATGCTTTTTAAGGCTTGAGAGAGCTCTTGCTATGAAAACTATAAAGCTCAAAGCCATAAGCATACAATATAATCTTTCATTGATTTGATCAATTTCAATGAATCTGAACCAATGAATAAGTAAGAAATGCAGATATTACATACAAAACCATATTCGATTAACAGCACAGTTCACTAATCACATATAGTTTTGAATATTTGCATAGATTTTTAACAGTACTTTTGTCAGTTTTCTGCTATTAATGCACATAAAGAAAAAAGAAAGAAAAACTATTTAAACATACTTACAGAAACTGCAAAATCTTGATGAAGTATACCCCATGGTCAATTTTTTCAAAGAGTCCACATGTTCTTCTGTGAGACTGTTAACCTGCGGGAAAGAACACGGAAACATATCTATTAAAGAACATTTTATGAAAACTGTGCATATTTATACAAGCTTTTCTTTCAGACACAGTGATGCTTACAACTATGTACCAACTGTCACAGTGCAGAGGTTAACATCATGACAATATGGATGCATGTTAAAACCCTACAAACTGCACATCAGTCATCTCTTTGTGGGATTTCAAAAATCGAAAGACAGCACCTGCTGAAGATTGAAAAATCCAAAGACAGCACCTGTTTAGCGGTTTAACCAACTTAATGCCTATTCTTGTGAGACTGATGCTCAAATTTCTTTACTAATAGTAATAGTAAAACTGCAGCCAGAGCCAGTCGAGACGTCAGTATCTCTCCCACTGGTTGACACTCCTAAGGGCATTGACTGTCTCTAATACTAGTATGACATCAACTTCATCCTCTTCCTTTGTCATCTAAGAAAAAAAAATGAAAGAAAAAAGGTAGAAGGTCTTGAGGTGAAAACCTTAACTTCTCCTGCAGTGACTTCAGCTTTGATTTCCCTCCAACCATAACTGTGGTGTTAAAGTCAGCCCCCCC
This sequence comes from Conus ventricosus, assembly GCA_018398815.1. Classification (NCBI taxonomy): domain Eukaryota; kingdom Metazoa; phylum Mollusca; class Gastropoda; order Neogastropoda; family Conidae; genus Conus; species Conus ventricosus. The sequence continues at coordinate 3,685 of JAFLJL010003300.1, read as the reverse complement.
CCCCCCCCCCCCCCCCCTCCACACACACACACACACACACAAAGAGATTTGGCTGGGATACGTTGTCTCCTCTGGTGCAACGATAGCTCCAGAAGATATTGAAAAAGAAGAAACCATGCCTACATTTAACAACACCGCAGAGTGCAAAGCACTGCTGCTATAATAACTTCTGAAATTAATTGACTTCTAGATAAGTCAAGTGGAAGTGGAAGTCATCAAAACAATTCATCTGCCAACTATTGAAAGACTAAATATAATACTTCGTCCTCATAATCTATGTACATGCCCACACATTCAATGATTCATTCTTTTACTCCACAACCCTTTGCTTTCTATCCCTCATTCTCTTTAAGTAATGTACAACTTACAATTAGTTTAAGTGTGACTGGGCTCTTTCATTTTGAAATTCTAAGAGATTAGAACTCAGACCAAGACCAAAAGCTCTTTATTAAAAATGTAATGACAGTAAACTGTATCCAGGGTAAGAAATTCCGACCAGTCATCAGCGACAGAAAGGCAGAAACATGCACAATTAGCTCACACACACACTGCATTCATTGTGGTATTTCTGCATACCATGTGCATGCATACAACATACACAAACACATACACATGTGTCCACTGTGGTTTTCCATTACCAACCCTTCTTTTGTCTTACCCATCCCAGCAAAGCTTTTTCTTTTTGTTCATCCATCTTTGAAGTTCAAATGCTTGCTTTCACCTGTAACAAAAATTAATGCTCAAGGCAAAGAATATTATCACAAAACATACAACACACAAAAAATTTTACAGCTGAGGAATTTTACAGGTACTAATGGTAGCATCAAATAGTGTTAGCTTCCGTTGAACTAGTTACAAAAGCCATAAGACTGGCATTCAACTACGGATGAGAGGGTCAAAAACAGAACTATAACTAGGACAACAGAAATAGATCAGAGAGAATGGCAGGTGGACTGAATAAAGACATGTTTCACTTTATTCGTCTTGTCAATTTCACATTGTGTCCATCTCCAATGCTAATGCCCCGAATCGGCACCTTTGCCGATGGAATCTTCTCTGTTCCATCAAAGAAAAAATCAAAGTGACTCGCAAAGAATTCTACTTCTTTTTTTTTTTTTTTAACTTAAACGTCCTGAACAAAATGAATTCAAACACCAATAAGTATTTCACATCCAACAAATTAGACCTACATCATATTTTAAGGTCTTTGCTCACTACTACACAAAAATTTAACAGGAATACAATCTTCACAGAACTATATGTGCATTCTGGTTGGCACGGTCAGCCTTTCCATTTGGACTTTCAATTAAAATCATTGAATGTGACTTGAACTTTGCAGTAAAATTAGCATGTTTTCATACCTTTGAATTTATGCATTCATACTTTTTCTTTCTTTCTTCTTTCCCCCTGTGCCTGATTTTTTTTTTTTTTTAATTTCAGTATGCCATTTACCCTTAATTGTGTGTGATGTGAAACCTTAGCTTAAGCATGTTATTTACAATAACCTGCTACAAATGCACCATTCTCTGCATTATTTTAATGACAATGAAGTATCAATGTTCATCAATCTTTTTTTTTTCCTCTGTACAAGTTTCCTAAAAGTAATGCCTGACTGCATGCCTATCAGGCTATGTCATGGATTAAGAAGGCAGATGAATTCGCAAGTTTCTTGTGTAACAATCATATGCATCAATAGCTGACACACTACCCAGCTAAGTGGTGGTTTCATGAATTTACAGAAAAGCTGTATGTTTCTCAGACTGTGCTAGACATTCTCGGACAATTGTTGGTTGCTCTGTGAACGAGTTTGTTACAAAATCTGCTTTTGTTTCCTCCCTATCTCGACCCCACCCTTTTCCCCCAAATAGTCATTGCCTCCACATGTAAAGAGATGGCTAATATTAATCTACAAATGAAAGAGTAACAGCCAAGTAGATTAAAACATGTATGCTAAGAATGGCCTGCTCCACAACAAATGAGTGCAGGTTGTGAGTGTGTCGTTGACTTCAATATGAAGGCTGACAGGCTGTGAGTGTGCTGTGGGCTTGAATATGAAGGCCGACAGGTTGTGAGTGTTATGTGGGCTCAATCAATGGGAAGGCTGACAGGCTGTGAGTGTTCTCTGGGCTTCAATGGAAAGGCTGACAGGACACTTTGTGAGTATTTCAACACTTTAAAGTTCAAATTCAGTCCGTTCATCTTCAATGCTTACATAAGATTCAACCCAGTTCAATTTGCACCAAGTACTGTATCACGCATTTGACCACACTGAATTAAATTTCACCATGCTTCCTGGATCTTCCATGACCCAGTGACTCAATAAAAACATCATATCTAATGAACGGATTGAGCTATGCTCACAAAATCTTAGGAGTTTGTCAACAATCTTAATAACCGTTGGTCATAGAAATTTCATGTATGGGCACAATCAAGTATCAGCATAAAATTTACTCGCGGTTCCCCCAATAGGTCGCACATGACCCGCGCCATCAGGTGAGGAATAAGCTCCTGAACTGCTCTTCATCAGGTGTGGGTCTTACAAGACCTGCATGATCTGAATACGGATAGGCAATAGGAATAAGTATGGAAAAGCCTAGAACTGCAAAATGTGTGGGTCTTGTGCAACCAGCACAATCGGGTCTGTATAGTCAAAAACATCATCCGGTAAAGGTTAAAGTGCGACAAGTGCAATTCATTTGCGAAAATAGAAGTGACGTTAAGTAAGTACTTTCATCATCAGAGTTGGTGAGTTTCTGTTACCGCATGGTACCATCCAGCAACCCAGACAGCCACAACATTGTTGTGTTGCCATAGCAATGCTGCACTAGACATAGGCACAGATGTGTCATGTATACCTTTTGCACACTAAAAGTAAAACAGTTTTTTATTAAAAAGGTTAAATCAACCAAATGTTTGCCTGTTTCATTCACTGTAGTCATCTTCAGACGTTTTGCCCACTTGTGTCTTTCAAAGCTATCATGTCATTAACATCTCTTCAAATCGCCTAAATATAGGGGCACCTGGGTATTAAGCACCACACTTTGGTATCAACTGACATTTTTTATTGAATTTTAAACTAAAACAAGCTTCTAGCTAACAACTGAAGCCATAAAACACAAGGAGAATAAACAAAGTAATCAAGGGAAACAGAATAGATCATTGTAATTGCAACATTCAAGTACTGTTGAGAAAGTTACCGGACTTTGCAAAAATGTAAAAAAAAGAAGTCTGGGGCATTAGGCACTGTATCCACGGGGCAATAGGCACTCCCTAGGGTTGTGAACAAAAATCACATGTCCACTCATTTGCTGTAATTCGTCCATGCTCATGACAATGTCTGTGCACTGTACGTGGTACCAGGCATCACAAATGTCACATTGGACCCATTCCTGTCCCCACCTGTACCACACGACCACAGACTCAGCACACATGATCGCCCTTTTATTTAGTTTTTTCAAATGCTGGACATACGTATTTCTTCTACCATAAACTCCAGCTCTTCGAGGATAGCATCTCAAGGACGTTGGCACAACTCTGACAAACAGCATGTGCCAGAAATACAACACTTTCAGCACTGCGTCTCCAGTCACGCCACTCATCAAGCACAAGACCACAGCATCACGAGCTGCAGCGCTCGTCAACACAAGCTTCTGCAGAACAAGATAAAAGTTGTACATGAACTTTA
>JAFLJL010003299.1:30000-35000 GCA_018398815.1 Conus ventricosus | reverse complement strand
GCCGTTAAAGTGATAGTTGTTCCATTAACGGCGCCTGGTCAAAATTTCTTTCTTTCTGAGAGTGACTGAGATTGTCTTAGCGTTTCGTTCTGGCTGTCTGTCTGTCAGTCAGTCAGTCTGTCTGTCAGTCAGTCAGTCCGTCTGTCTATCAGTCACTCTGTCTGTCTGTCTGTCTGTTTCTCTCTCTCTCTCTCTCTCTCTCTCTCTCTCTCTCTCTCTCTCTCTCACACACACACACACACACACACACACACACACAACCACACACACACACACACACACACACACGTGAATTCATGTTGTGCTCAGCACACCTTCGAGAGATGGAGGAGAAAGGGGAGCATAGAAAGGAGCAGGGTGAGTGAGGGAGTGGAGGTGGGGTGGAGGTGGTTGTGAGTTGGGGGGTGGGGGGGGGGGGGTGAGGGGGGGGGGAGTGAGTGAGAGGGTTGGCTGAAAGCGGATGATTTTATCAGCGAATCCGGGGCCTGCTTGGGGGCTGCGTTCTGGTCTTATCCGCCGCACACAGCCCAAGACACGACACAGACTTCCTCCAAAAGCCAACAAAAGCAAACTGCGAAGACTTAAGCAACACTGCCTACATGCCAACAGCCTAGACAAGAGTGGAATCCCGTCTCGAATGGGCCATACATCGACACAAAGTTCCTCAATTCTGGCGAATTGCGTAGCTCCAAGAAGCAAAATATTAAACCCTTCCTTGGCAACATTTGAAGACGATCAAAATCACCACAGTACGAGAAATGAAAGAGGGCGAACTGAAAGAGAAGAAGGAAAGATTCCACACCCTACTCACTAATTTAGCATCGTTCCCTGATGAGTAAAACCATGCTTGTTTCGTTGCCAACAAGTCCAGTGCGGCCTTTAAGAGCCTGAGATCAGAAAGGAATTCCTGTCGTATTAGCTAGAAGCTGTTCTTATTTTTCCACCGATTTACCATAAACACTGAGATATTTCGTTTCCAGAAGTTATGCGGCGGATCGACTTGCGAGACTGGGGCACAAAGCGTTGCAGACTGTGTGACAGCGGCCTTTGAATCTCGCTGCCTACATTGTGGTCTATCATTTATTATACTAGTGGATTACTCCTCAAGTGGCAACAGGAACTGATGCTTCGCAGGATCCAACCAGTTCAGCTTTACTCACTGAACGGTGGGGGGGGGGGGGGGGGGGGGGGAGGTGGGGGGGGGGGGGGAAGATGCACGAGACTACATTTCCTTGGAATCTAAATCCTGTTTCTTTGCTGTTTTCATTTTCGGGGGTGGGAGTGGGAAATGGGGATAGGGATGAATGGGGGGAGGGGGGTATGAGGGTTGTGGGGGGGGGGGGGGGGGGGAGATTAGGGGTGGTGCTATATACTGCACGCGTGTCCACCTATGCTCTCTTGTAGCGCAGTTTCCAGTCTTCACTCACACGAGCAGCACACCCGGTTGCAGGCCTACCATGTAACTGTTTCTCAGAATAACAACATTGCATGCCTTATTAATAATAATATGCAAGAAGCAATGCTCAGACATACTCCCCCCCCCTCCACCCCTACCCCCACCCCTGCAGCGACACCGGCGCGCATTGTCCCATCAGACTGGAATCAGAGTGGAACGTTTGACCCAGTTGTGGCTTCCAGGCCCCGATGAAGATATGCTGCTTACGCGTGAAGTGCCCAATCAGTTCTGCGTATCGGGTGCGAACCCCGCGGCTTCGTCTCCGGACAATGCCCGGAAGTGATCAACCCGTGGCTGGTCCAAACGCCTGCTTCTTGTCAACGTACCCTACTTCGCATGGGAAATCGTGGACTCTCCTCCCCTATTCCAGGCGAGTGCCCCGGATCCCAAGCTCGCTCTCTCTCTCTCTCTCTCTCTCTCTCTCCTCTCTCTCTCTCTCGCTCTCTCTCGCTCTCTTTCTCTCTCTCGCTCTCTCTCTCTCCTCTCTCTCTCGCTCTCTCTCTCTCCTCTCTCTCTCTCTCTCTCTCTCTCTCTCTCTCGCTCTCTCTCTCTATCCCTCTCTCTCTCTCGCTCTCTCTCTCTCTCGCTCTCTCCCTCGTACTCTTTCACTCTTCTTTTTCTCCCCTCCCCCCCCCCCCACCCCCTTCACGGATCTGGTTTCTCTCTGCCGTGCAGGGTCGTGAGACCTGTTGCCATCAGGGGGGAAGCCCTGTCTTGTTTGCCCGCAAAGAGCTTGTAAGTGCATTTTTTGCCACATGAGGCCAAACTGGGTAACGTTGATACACTTTGACACGACGCTGCCCCTCCAACCTTCCTCGCCTCCCCCCCACCCCTACCCCCCACCCCACCCCACCCCACCACCTTTCTCCCCTTCCGCCCCCACCCACCACCCACTCCCGCCGCCCCTACCCCGCTCCATCCCCGCGTGTCCCGCCGTGTGTCGGGGGGTGGGGGGGGTGGGGGGGGTGTCTCAATGTCTGTGCCAAACATAATGTGTGGCGTGAAACAGCGCACTGCCGGCAATGCTCCGCTATCACTCTGCAGGTGTCACCACCACACTCTCCCTGCCCCTGCCACGGCCAGCTTGGTGGAACTATACACCTCTGTCACCTTGTGTGGAGAATTAGTCATATCCACTATCACCTTGTGTGGAGAATTAGTCATATCCACTGTCACAAAGTGGGGAGAATTAGTCATATCCACTGTCACCTTGTGTGGAGAATTAGTCATATCCACTGTCACCTTGTGTGGAGAATTAGTCATATCCACTGTCACAAAGTGGGGAGAATTAGTCATATCCACTGTCACAAAGTGGGGAGAATTAGTCATATCCACTGTCACAAAGTGGGGAGAATTAGTCATATCCACTGTCACAAAGTGGGGAGAATTAGTCATATCCACTGTCACAAAGTGGGGAGAACTGGTCATATCCACTGTCACCTTGTGTGGAGAATTAGTCATATCCACTGTCACAAAGTGGGGAGAATTAGTCATATCCACTGTCACAAAGTGGGGAGAACTGGTCATATCCACTGTCAGAAAGTGTGAAGTTTTGCCATCTGCACTGTCACAAAGTGTGGAGATTTGTCATCCCCACTGTCACAAAGTGTGGAGATTTGTCATCTGCACTGTCACAAAGTGTGAAAATCTTGTCAATCCCACTGTCACAAAGTGTGGAGATTTGTCCTCCCCACTGTCACAAAGTGTGGAGATTTGTCATTCCCACTGTCACAAAGTGTGGAGATTTGTCATTCCCACTGTCACAAAGTGTGAAGATTTGTCATCCCCACTGTCACAAAGTGTGAAGATTTGTCATCTGCACTGTCACAAAGTGTGGAGATTTGTCATCCCCACTGTCACAAAGTGTGGAGATTTGTCATCTGCACTGTCACAAGTGTGGAGATTTGTCATCCCCACTGTCACAAAGTGTGGAGATTTGTCATCTGCACTGTCACAAAGTGTGGAGATTTGTCATCCCCACTGTCACAAAGTGTGACGATTTGTCATCTGCACTGTCACAAAGTGTGGAGATTTGTCATTCCCACTGTCACAAAGTGTGGAGATTTGTCATCTGCACTGTCACAAGTGTGGAGATTTGTCATTCCCACTGTCACAAAGTGTGGAGATTTGTCATCCCCACTGTCACAAAGTGTGAAGATTTGTCATCTGCACTGTCACAAAGTGTGGAGATTTGTCATCCCCACTGTCACAAAGTGTGACGATTTGTCATCTGCACTGTCACAAAGTGTGGGATTTGTCATCTGCACTGTCACAAAGTGTGGAGATTTGTCATCTGCACTGTCACAAGTGTGGAGATTTGTCATCCCCACTGTCACAAAGTGTGGAGATTTGTCATCTGCACTGTCACAAAGTGTGGAGATTTGTCATCTCCACTGTCACAAAGTGTGACGATTTGTCATCTGCATTGTACACAAGTGTGACGATTTGTCATCCCCACTGTCACAAAGTGTGAAGATTTGTCATCTGCACTGTCACAAAGTGTGGAGATTTGTCATCTGCACTGTCACAAAGTGTGGAGATTTGTCATCCCAGTGTAACCTAGTACCGAGACATGTCATCTCCACTATCATCTGGTGTGGAGATTTGTCATCTCCACTGCTCCCTGGGTGTGGATATTCGTCATCCGCACTGTCACGTGGTGTCCAGACGTTCATCCTCACTGCCATTTAGTGTGGACATTGTCAGTTCCACTTTCATCAAGCATGGAGATTTGTCATCTGCACTGTCACAAAGTGTGGAGAGGTGTCATTCCCACTGTCACAAAGTGTGGAGAGTTGTCATTCCCACTGTCACAAAGTGTGGAGAGTTGTCATTCCCACTGTCACAAAGTGTGGAGAGTTGTCATTCCCACTGTCACAAAGTGTGGAGATCTGTCATCTCCGCTGTCACAAAGTGTGAAGATTGGTCATCCCCACTGTCACAAAGTGTGAAGATTTGTCATCCCACTGTCACAAAGTGTGGACTTTGTCTTCCCCACCGTCACAAAGTGTGGAGATCTGTCATCTCCGCTGTCACAAAGTGTGAAGATTTGTCATCCCCACTGTCACAATAGTGTGAAGATTTGTCATCCCCACTGTCACAAAGTGTGGACATTTGTCTTCCCACCGTCACAAAGTGTGGAGATTTGTCATCTGCACTGTCACAAAGTGTGGAGATTTGTCATCCCCACTGTCACAAAGTGTGAAGATTTGTCATCCCCACTGTCCAAAGAGTGAAGATTTGTCATCCCCACTGTCACAAAGTGTGAAGATTTGTCATCTGCACTGTCACAAAGTGTGGACATTTGTCTTCCCCACTGTCACAAAGTGTGGACATTTGTCTTCCCACTGTCACAAAAGTGTGGAGATTTGTCATCCCCACTGTCAAAAAGTGTGGAGATTTGTCATCCCCACTGTCACAAAGTGTGGAGATTTGTCATCTGCATTGTCACAAAGTTTGGAAATTTGTCCTTCCCACTGTCACAAAGTGTGAGATTTGTCATCCCCACTGTCACAAAGTGTGAAGATTTGTCATTCCACTGTCA
>JAFLJL010003299.1:2500-12500 GCA_018398815.1 Conus ventricosus | reverse complement strand
TCTCACATCACTCTCTCTCTCTCCTTCCTCTCTCTCACTCTCTCAATTTGCTTATCTCATTACCCTGTGTAAAATAAAATTTTGTTCGTTCGATCTCTCTCTCCTCCTCTCTCTCATCACTCTCTCATCCCTCACACTTCTCTCATCGCACTCTCTCTCTCTCTCCTCTCTCTCTCTCTCTCTCTCTCTCTCTCTCCACAATAGTGACAGATTTAGTATTCTATAATAATTTTTGCAGTGTTGGCATTAATTATGTACCATATATGACTACGATAATTGATAGACCTTTACGAAATGTTAACAACAAACGATTTCGATTTAGGAATAACATATATTAAAAGTGCACCATAATATATACAGAATTGGCAAACTAACGGCGGATTGATTTGTCCATTATGTAAATCAGCACAAGAAAAATGAAATACTTATTTTGTCTGTGCTGTCCTGATCATAGGTTATTCGTGAAAAAGTTCATCAAACCTAAGTAATATATACAACAGTGTTTATTTAAATTGATTTTATATAAATGACTATCTCAATCATTTGAAGTTGTTAGAGGGTCCTAATCAAAAATTTCTTTCAAAAGCATTTAAGTTCATAGAAAATGCCACAACTCAGAATGTTTGTTTGTATAACCATGTAATGTTTTGTTAAGTCATAACTATCGCGCTTCACATGTTCTTTACTGTACACATTCCCCTCATAAGGTTGGCCATGGCCTATTAGCAAATAAAGGCTAGAATCTAGAATCCGAATCCCAGAATCCGAAAATCGAAGAACCTCTCACTCATTTGGGACGATTTCCTTTATCGACTGAAAAATCACTTGCCTTCTTCAGCTCTCTCTCTCTCTCTCTCTCTCTCTACTCTCTCTCTTCTCTCTCTCTCTCTCTCACACTCAGTCTGACTGTCTGTCCTGTCACTCTCTCGTCTCACTGTGTCCCTCTCATCCTCACCTCTCTCTCTCTCGTTCTCCTATTCTCTTACAACTCACTCCACTATTTCATACACACACACACACACACACACACACAATCCACACACACCACACACACACACACACACACACACGCGCGCGCGCCGCGGCTAGTAAACCATCAAAGTTGTCAAAGTATGCCAAGTCCACCTCTGTCAGTACTGTCCTTCTGTCATCCTCTCATAATTTTTTTGTGAACTTAGCTTAATGACATCGAAAAAAAGAACCAAATATTAAAAAAAAAACCATACAAAACAGATGAGTGGTCAAGCCATTCGGCACGCTGTACCATTAGTTATCCAGATTTGTACACTTGTATAATGATCCTGTTTTCAGGGTTTTTGTAGCTTTTATTTTTTTTTGCTTCTATTCCCACCCCACGCTTAGTCCACTCCCCACCCACCCCCCTACCACCCCCCACCCCCTCTCCACTTCTCCACGCACCCACACACCCCATAAAGACCAGACAGTACGTCTAATTCACTCCCCCCGCCCCTCCCCTCCCTATCCCTTCCCCAACTCTCTCTCTCTCTCTCATCTCTCCTCTCTCTCTCATCCTCTCTCTCTGTTCACTTGTAACATTCCTAGTGAGAGACAAATGAATATAGTAACTGTGGAAACTTCGGTTCAGTCTCCCCAGTGGACTTTGGAAAAGCAACACACGTTACAGACGCAAAACATCACACTGAATGACCAGCCTCAAAGAGGTTGTTTTTTTCTTCCTCTCCTCTCTCTCTCTCTTCACTCATCCCCTGTGACACCATCCCCTCCATTCCAAAAACAACCCTCACCCCCCGACGCCACCCCCACCCGCCTCTTCCCTCCCCCAGTACCCACTCAATGTCGCCTTCTTCTCTTTCTGTCTCATCTTCATCGTCCAGTCCTTACATTCACGACTCACTCTTCTCTCTCATCATTCTCTCCTCTTCACGTCTCTCTCTCTGTCTGTCTCTCTCGTCATCTCTCTCTCTCACTCTCTCTCTCTTTCTCTCTCTCTCTCTCTCTCTCTTTCCTTCTCTCTCTCTCTCTCTCTCTCTCGTATTCCTTCTCCCTCTCACTCTCTCTCTCCTCACATCTCATCACTCCACTCTGTCTCACTCTCTCTCTCTCCTCTCACTCCTCTCTCTCTTCTTCCTTCACTCTCTCACTCTCCCTCTCTTTCCTTCTCTCTCTCACGTCACTCACATCTCTCTCTCAGTCACTCTCTCTCTCACTCCTCTCTCTCTCTCTCTCTCTCTCTCTCTTTTCAATCATATCAGGCATGAACAAGAGAGGATGAAGTCCATTTTCTACTTCACTGTCCAAAACAGGGAGAACATTCTTCCCCAGTTTAGAATTTAAATAACACACCTCGACAGCTCAACGTTAGTTTGCGATGCAACAACAAAGACCATCACGAAACACAATTCATTATTTGCCATTACAATGCTCATCACAAGTACAGATCTATACATAGCGACGATTGTATCTTCTATATAATATATGATAATTGTCCTCTCTCTCTCTCTCTCTTCCGTCTCATCTTCTCACTCTCTCTCTCAGCTCCTCTCCTCTCTCTCTCTCGATATAAATAATAAATAAATAATAGGATATATATATATTTCAAATATAAACATATATAAATATAAAAATAATACAATAGAATTACAATAGAATTACAATGGACTGTCCATGTTTCTGAAGATGTTAATTTGTTTTATATTTTCTACTTTCACAAGAAAGTGTAACTTGTTTTGCTCTTTCTAATTGCTCTTTTTCTTCTAGGTGCAACCTTTGTTGGTTTTGAACACTCAACAAACAAACAACGGTTTATTGCACACCAGCTTTTTCTGGGATAGCATCTTTTAAAACCGAAAAGGCAGATGGAGTCAAAGTACCACTTTTCGCGGTCACTGAGAGAAACATCAGGATACGAAATATCGGCAACTGACCAGAGTTGTATGTGTGAGCTTCCTCCCCCAATGTAGACAATAAGCTTGCTGAAGCTCTATTTGAGAAAGCGTTTACTTATTTTTCCCCCATACACCCACCATCAACATACTGTTTAGTAGGCAGAACAACACCCACTGCAGATATAATGCATATCTATTCCCCCTATTTCTTCTACAATCTAAACAAAAGAGCAATCATTGTTTATAATTCTATATATAATAAATATACATATAAAAATATTAAATATATATAATGCTGGCAACAATTAAGTAGTCGGGAAAAACAAGTTGCAAGGCAAACAATTCCTCAGTCGTTACAGTAATGACTTGTCAAAGATCAAACATTAAGCAAAAAATTTGAAGATGAAGAAAATGGGAAAGTATTATAAATATGAGCAACAATTCCAATATATATATATAAAATATAGAAGAGAGTGAGAGAGAGAGAGAGGCAACAGCTATGGCCTATACGATAAACATCCACCTTCTCCTCTCCCTCTCTCTCTCTTTGTGTAGTGTGAGTGTGTGTTGTGTGCGGCGTGCGCGAGAATCAAATGCGTGTGTGTGTGTGTGTGTGAGCGCCCGCGCGTGCGCACCTTAAAGCGCACGCATATTAAAGATTAAGTGTGTTGTGTGTGTGGCGCGCGCGCGAGCATGCGTGCGGTTGTTTGTTTGGAGTGTGTGTGTGTTCGTGAATTGGGTGTGGTTGTTGGTGTGTGAGTGTGGGTGTGTGAACTCACCATCACAGTTCCTATAGAACACAAAAGGTCTCGAATCCGTCCGATTTCAACCAGAAACCACTAGGAAATTTATGAACTGCAAAAGCGAACGACCGCTCAGCTTGCCCTGAACGCATGGGCAGACTCTTACAGCAGAACAAACGTGAAGACAATGGACCTCTCCCGGGCCCCAGAATGCCAAACACGGCCTATTTCTAGACTCCGGGCAGCTGTGTGTGTTGTGCTGTGTGTGTTGTGTGTGTAGTTGTGTTGTGTGTGATTTGTGTGAGTGTGTGTGTGTGTCCGTGGAGTGTAGTAGTGTGTGTGTGCCGTTTGGGGGGGTGTGTGTTTGGAGTGTGTGTGTGTGTGTGTGTGTGTGTGTGTGTGTGCGTGCGTGCGGTGCGCGCGCGCTGCGCGCGTGCGTGTGTGTGTGTGTGTGTGTGTGAGTGTTGTGTGTGTGGTATGTGTGTGTTGGTGTGTGTGTGTGATGTGTTTAGTATCTGTGTAAGTGGGTTAAAGGTGTGGTGTGTGTGTGTGTGTGTGTGTTTGTGTGTGTGTGTGTAGGTGCAGGTTATGTTTTGTGCGGTCTGTGCTGTGGCGACTGCGTGCGTGTGTGTGTGTGTGTGTGTGTGTGTGGTGTGTGTGTGTGTGTGTGTGTTGTGTGAGAGAGAGAGAAGGAGAGAGAGTGTGGGGTGGGTGGGGGGGGTGTGGGGTGTGTGTGTGTGTGGTGTGGTGTGCGAGCGTTGTGGGTGTGTGTTGTGTGTGTGTGTCTGTGTGTGTGTGTGTAGGTTTGTGTGTGTTGTGTGTGTGTGTGTGTGTGGTGGTGTGTGTGTTGAATAGAACGCACTTCACTGTATCTCCCCTTGACACATAAAACACGAAACTTTGTTCTGTTAAGCCAAAGAGGTCGACAAGAAAGTTGTTACTTTTCACCATGGTCACTTTCCTCATTTGTCCCCCCTACCCCAACCCCCCCCCCCCCCCTTCCCCAGCCCCCTCATGCCCTATACATTCGTCTATTGGTGGACGACACTTGTCTGCATCCCTCGCTCCTAGCAGTTGAACGTGGACAAGAGACGAAGGAAGGGTTCCAAGTTATTGGGTAAATCGTGCGTACAATGGAAAAGTACAGGTGGGGGTGGGGGGGGGGGGGGGGGGGGGGGGGGAGGGTGGAAGTGGTTGGGGTGGGGGATTTAACATCGTTACCTCCAGCGCCGTGAAACCTGGGGAAACATCAAAGAAAAGGTCGAGAATGATGGACCACAGCTAGACTATCCAATACTAAAACAAATCACCTTTGCCTTCACAAAAAAGACCATGTAAATTAATGATTATCAATTTTATTTTTAAATCAAACACTAGAAATTTTTACAAAAAACTCTGCCCAATCAAAAATCTCTAAAAAAAACCACTATTCCTCCATTTTACACACACACAACAAACACACACACACCCACACCACACACACCACGACACACACACAACACAAACATGTTTTAGTTTCGATAGTTTTTGGATGGTTAATTGTGGGTTTTTTTTTAAAAATCAATTGAAACGATGCGCTGTTATTCCCACACTAGAGAGAGAGAGAGAGAGAGAGAGAGAGAGAGAGAGAGAGAGAGAGAGAGAGAGAGAGAGAGAGGGTCAACTAAGCGACTGTTTTTTACGTTCAACCAAAAGCTGGTTCACCCTCCCCACTACCATCCTCCTTTCCTCCCCCAACATTCCCCATCCCACCCATCGCCTACCCGCGCGCGCGCACGCACGCACACGTACACACACACATACACACACACACCCACACACACACACACGCACACGCACACACCTCTCTCTCTCTCTTCTCTCTCTCTCTTCTTCTCCTCCCCCCCCCCCCCCCCCCCCCCCCCCCGCCTCCAGGTTTCGCTTCCTCTCCACTCCCTGCGTTCGGTGATATAATCTGGTCCGGAAAGAAAACGTATCATATGCAGCGGGTCAGATTTGGGGGTCATTAACGCCGATAATGCGCTTCCCACGTTTCCCCAATACACGTGTACCAGATCACCCCTCCTCCTCTCTCCTTCCCTGCTGCCACTCCTTTCTATCTCATTCTTCCTCCTCCTCCTCCTCCTCCTCCTCCACCGTTTATCTATCTATCTGTCTATCTGCCCCCCCCCCCCCCCCCCCACTCCCTCCCTTCGTCTCTGTTTCTGTCTCTGTCTCTCTGTCACTCTGTCTCTCTCTCGCTTTCTCTCTCTTTGTCTGCCCCCCCCCCCCCCCCCACACACACACACACTTGCCCCTCTCCCCGTCTACCTCTTTTTCTGTTACTTTTCTTTTTCTCTCTCTCTCTCTCTCTCTCTCTCTCTCTCTCCTCTCTCTCTCTCTCTCTCTCTCTCTCTCTCTCTCTCTCTCTCTCTCACACACACACACACACACACACACACACACACACACACACACAAACACCACCACCACCACCATTCGCCCCCCCCCCCCCCCCCCCCCTCCTCCTGCTCCTCCCCTCTGCGTGGTTTTTCAGGAAAATGTTTTCCATCATCACCTCTCTACATACGAAACGCCTCCGCAGGATTTATGTACACACCAATCCACGGTATTCTTGACGAGAAGCCACAACAAACTGACATAAAATATGTCATGATGTGTGTGTGTGTGTGTGTGTGTGTGTGTGTGTGTGTGTGTGTGTGTGTGTGGTGTGTGTGTGTGTGTGTGAGAGAGAGAGAGAGAGAGAGAGAGAGAGAGAGAGAGAGACAGCAGAGAGAGAGAGAGAGAGAGAGAGAGAGAGAGAGAGGCAGAGAGAGAGAGAGAGAGAGAGAGACAGACAGACAGACAGACAGACAGAGAGAGAGAGAGACTGAGGCAGAGGACAGACACAATACTTAGCAACGCTACCAGCAGACTGTCTAGAAGTAACAGGCGGTACGGTTCACCTCGTCAAACGCACCAGAATCACTCTCCCTACCTCAACAGACAACACACACACACACACACACACACAACACACACACACACACACTGGTTCGGAAGATAATGAGAGAAATGAGGAACAATCTCTTCGCTTCGTCTACCTTCCCACTCCCCACTTCTCCTCCTTTCATACCGACACTCCCCACCCCACCCCATCCTCACCCCCATCCCGCACACACACTTTCCTCCCTCGTTTCCTTTTCCCTCCCACCCCTTCTCCTCGTTTCTCACCCTCCCCTACCCTCGTCCTGTCCCCCCCCCCTCCCCCCCCCCTCCCTCGCCCAGCCCTCACCCCCCACCTCCACTCTCTTCTCTTACCTAAAAAACCCCACACTCCCATCTTCGTCATGCAGACCAGGACGTGAGGGTGTGGCGGACAGTGCGATGCACGCTGTGTGTGCTCCCCCCCTCCCCCCCCCCCCCCCCCTGTCCTCTCAACGTGCAGGTCAGCTAGCTGGCCGGCCACTCGCATTTCGCAACACTTGCCACTGACTGACCTGACTGACCAACTGGGAATCCAGCGCAGCCTACTCTTCTCCTTGAGTGCTACAGCAATGTGTGTGTGGTGTGTGTGTGTGTGTGTGTGTGTGTGTGTACGTGCATGTGTGTGTGAATGTGAATGCGTGTGTGTAAATGCGTATACTGATCTCTCCTCTCTCTCTCTCCCTCTCTCTCTCTCTCTCTCTCTCTCTATATATATAATATATATATATATATATATTGAATTATAAACAAAGCTTGCTCTTATGTCTTAAATTGAAGAAATAGGGGAAGATGATTCTGCCTACTAACAGTATGTGCATGAGTGGGAAAAATAAAATAAATGCTTCTCAAAATGAGCCTCAGCAAGCTTATTTTCTCCAAAGGGAGACATCCTCCCATAGGAGGGAAACACACTAACATATAACTCCTGGTCATATACCGATATTTCGAAACTTGGTTGTTTCTCCTCAGTGACCGCAGAAAGTGGTAATTTGACTCCTCTGCCTTTTCAGTTTTAAGAAGAATGCAATCCCAGAAAAGGCTGGTGTGCACTAACCGTAGTATGTTTGTTGAGTTTTCAAAAAAACCAACCAAAGGTGCCATCTAAGAAGCAAAAGAAAATCATGAAAAGCAAAACAAGCTACATTTTCTTGTGAAAGGATAAGGATTTTATTTTTCCCCCCTTCACCCACTCAAGCACATACTGTTAGTTAGGCAGAATCATCTGCCACTGCAGATATGAATGCGTATCTCCCCCTATTTCTTCAATCTAAGACATAAGAGCAAGCTTTGTTTATAATAATTCAATATTTCTTGCAGTCATTGCAACACCAAGCTGCTCTGTAAGTTGCTGGAACGGTGCTCGGTACTTATCCTTGGAATTTATTAGTTTGTTGTATTTTAGTCCCTTGCGGATTCATTCCAAGAACTAGCCCTCAGCACTTGTGTCTTAAGAGGATATCTTTTTATAGTTTCTACTTTTCACAAGAAAATGTAGCTTGTTTTGCTCTTTCATGATTTTCTTTTGCTTCTTAGATGGCACCTTTGGTTGGTTTTTTGAAAACTCAACAAACATACTACGGTAGTGCACACCAGCCTTTTCTGGGATTGCATTCTTCTTAAAACTGAAAAGGCAGAGGAGTTAAATTACCACTTTCCGCGGTCACTGAGGAGAAACAGCCAAGTTTCGAAATATCGGTGTATGACCAGGAGTTATATGTTAGTGAGTTTCCCTCGCTATGGGAGGATGTCTCCCCCTTGGAGAATATAAGCTTGCTGAAGGCTCATTTTGAGAAGCATTTATTTATTTTTCCCCCTTCACCCACTCAAGCACATACTGTTAGTTAGGCAGAATCATCTGCCACTGCAGGTATGAATGCTTATCTCCCCCTATTTCCCCTATTTCTTCAATCTAAGACATAAGAGCAAGCTTTGTTTATAATTCATAATTTCTTGCAGGCATTGCAACACCAAGCTGCTCTGTAAGTTGCTGGAACGGTGCTCGGTACTTAATCTTGGAATTTTTTTAGTTATATTTGTTGAGTTTTCAAAAAACCAACCAAACATACTACAGTATTACACACCAGCCTTTTCTGGGATTGCATTCTTCTTAAAACTGAAAAGGCAGAGGAGTCAAATTACCACTTTCCGCGGTCACTGAGGAGAAATCACCAAGTTTCGAAATATCGGTATATGACCAGGAGTTATATGTTAGTGAGTTTCCCTCCCTATTGGAGGATGTCTCTCCCCCTTGGAGAATATAAGCTTGCTGAAGGCTCATTTTGAGAAGCATTTATTTTATTTTTCCCCATCCACCCACTCAAGCACATACTGTTAGTTAGGCAGAATCATCTGCCACTGCAGGTATGAATGCGTATCTCCCCCTATTTCTTCAATCTAAGACATAAGAGCAAGCTTTGTTTATAATTCAATATTTCTTGCAGTCATTGCAACACCAAGCTGCTCTGTAAGTTGCTGGAACGGTGCTCGTACTAATCCTTGGAATTTATTAGTTTGTTGTATTTTAGTCCCTTGCGGATTCATTCCAAGAACTGGCCCTCAGCACTTGTGTCTTAGTGGATATCTTTATATATTTTCTACTTTTCACAAGAAAAATGTAGCTTGTTTTGCTCTTTCATGATTTTCTTTTGCTTCTTAGATGGCACCTTTGTTGGTTTTTTGAAAACTCAACAAACATACTACAGTATTACACACCAGCCTTTTCTGGGATTGCATTCTTCTTAAAACTGAAAAGGCAGAGGAGTCAAATTACCACTTTCCGCGGTCACTGAGGAGAAACCACCAAGTTTCGAAATATCGGTATATGACCAGGAGTTATATGTTAGTGAGTTTCCCTCCCTATTGGAGGATGTCTCTCCCCCTTGGAGAATATAAGCTTGCTGAAGGCTCATTTTGAGAAGCATTTATTTTATTTTCCCCATCCACCCACTCAAGCACATACTGTTAGTTAGGCAGAATCATCTGCCACTGCAGGTATGAATGCGTATCTCCCCCTATTTCTCAATCTAAGACATAAGAGCAAGCTTTGTTTATATATTCAATATTTCTTGCAGTCATTGCAACACCAAGCTGCTCTGTAAGTTGCTGGAACGGTGCTCGTACTAATCCTTGGAATTTATAGTTTGTTATATATAATATATATATATAATATATATATATATATATATATATATATATGTGTGTGTTAGATTAACATCGGCTGAGAGGCTGCGCTGTAAGCGTCACAAGTCTGCGAATGCGTGCGTATTAAAAGACGTGTTGTATTGCATTGTACAGTATTGCATTGCAAATTATTACATTGTACAGTGTTGCATTGTGTAGTGTTGCATTGTATAGTATTGCATTGTACAGTGTTGCATTGTGTAGTATTGGATTGTATAGTGTGGCTTTGTATAGTATTGCATT
>JAFLJL010003298.1:0-15000 GCA_018398815.1 Conus ventricosus | reverse complement strand
ATAGTGTGACTCGCAATGTTGAGGAATTCTCCACAGAGCAGTATAGTGTGACTCGCAACGTTGAGGAATTCTCCACAGAGCAGTATAGTGTGACTCGCAACGTTGAGGAATTCTCCACAGAGCAGTACAGTGTGACTTGCACGTTGAGGAGTTCTCCACTAAACAGTATACTGTCACTTGCAGCGTCGATGAATTCTTCACAGAACAGTATAACATGACTTGCAATGTTGAGGAATTCCCCTCAAAACAGTATAGGGCAACAGAATAGTACGATATGACTTGCAGCGTTGAGGAATTCTCCACAAACAGTATAGGGCAACAGAATAGTACGATATGACTTGCAGCGTTGAGGAATTCTCCACAAAACAGTAAAGCGTTATTTGCAACACCGATCAAATTTCCAAGGAATAGTATAGTATGAGTTGGAATGTTAAGTAATTTCCCACAGAACAGTACAGTATCACTTTCAAATGATGAGGAAACTCTCCACAGAACAGTGTAGTATCGTTTGCATCGATGACTTATATTCTCTGAAGGATAGTATAGTATGATTTGCCATTGAGAAATTTTCCACAAAACTGAATAGTATCACCTGTCGTCATAGGAAATTCCCAACACGACAATTTAAAAATCATTGCTCTGGAATCACAATCACACATATTCTGCCTCCATTGTAAAGGATCTTGCTCTAATTTGCGTTGTTCCTCATCAAAACCAACAAGAACATGTACACCGTATTTTGATTTGATATGATAGATTGCAACACAACACCCCAGTGCAACACAACACCCCAGTGGGTTCGCACCAGTGACGTAACACTTCAGGACAGCATGCGAACCAGCACGACTGTTTCACTGAACTACGCTCCGCGACACATCCTGCAAAAAAAACACAGTGGGGAAGGGAAGAGGGGAATAACTCAATAGAGGTGCGGGTGGGTGGGAGGTGTCATTTCTGTTTCTTGACCGGTTCGTCGAGCGGTCTGACAGAAGGCGAGGTCCTGGGGGTGGCCCTGGCACGCACCTCCTCCCTCTTCTGGTACACGCGGTCCATCTGTCGTCTGCGCTCCTCTTGCTGCTTGTCGTCGAACTCCTGAAGATTGTGAAGGAGCTGCTCCGTCTCTAACATCTGAGGCTGCGGGCACAAAAAAAAGAGGGAGAAAAGATCAGATATCAGTTCATTATCTGTTTAATTTAAAAAAAAAGCGTACGAGGCTACACAGAGAATACACCTACAAGACTGTATATAAACTTTTAAAGCAGACGGGTACTGAACAGCGCGACCTCCGCCATGGTCGAACTACTCCCGGATCTCAGTGCCCTGTTTGCAAATTCATGAGTGAAAAAAAAAGATATCCGTTAAGGGCAGCATGGGTCGAAAGCGTTACCTCCCTTAGACCTTTTTTTTAGAGCAGGATGTGGAAAAATACACGATGTCAACGCTTATACTACTCGAAACTTTCAATGTTTCATAAACATATGTTACTTCATAGACAGTCACCAATTCGTAACAGTAGTCTCGTAGTGTTTGTGTTCACTGGAAGATTTTTGTTATCTAGCTGACCGGGTATTGGCATCCACCCGCTGATCCAGATCCATGCAACTGATCGACAGCAAAATCTCATGGATTCCTCTTCGGGCCACACTTCATCTTACCTCTAGACTTGGTAACATTTCCCTCCGTCTCTTTCAGATACATACAGAAAAAGAGAAATATTCGCAGAGAAAAATGACCGTCTAACAACAATCATTATTCCGCTGGACTAATCTATTCAGTCCCACCATTCTTGTGAAAACTTCCAACATAGACACCCTAAGTTTGTTTTGTTTTTAGATCAACGTCTTATTTTAGATCATGTTCGATTTTATTTCATTGTTTTGTATTTCATAACATAAGTAAACCACCGAACGACCATGGATCAACACAAATTTTGATCTTGATTAGAGTCGTTGCTTAGTCATAGAGTTGGTACCTGTAAATTTTTGTGGCGGGTAGGTGAGTGAGGAGAGGAGTATATTAATTAATCCGTTTTTGTTTTTGTTTTTTACAAAGGGGAAAATTGAAAATGCACCTTTTTAAAGAAAAATACTGGCCTCAGGAATCTGCATTTATGTAATCGACAAGATTTATGAAATACAGATATAGCCATCAACAGAACGTCAACAATATACGTTAAGTGAAGCACTGACTTATTAACATTAGTTTGCTGAGACAATTTCACAGACTGAACTGAGTAGATGGTAAGAATCAGGAAAGCGTATCATCTCATCCAGACACATACACATACCAATGCTCCCCCTCCTTCCGCCTACCCACCCCACCACATCTCTTCTCTCTCTCTCTCTCTCTCTCTCCCTCACACCACACACACACACACACACACACACCCACACACACACACACACACACACACACACATAACACACACACACACACACACACACACACACACACACACACACACACCACACACACACACACACACACACATCAAAACGCATACCCCGTATACCCCCCTTTATCCCTTCTCTCTCTTCTCTCTCTCTCTCTCTCTCTCTCTCTCACACACACACACACACACACACACACACACACACACCAACACACACACACACACACACACATCAAACGCATACCCCGTATACCCCCCTTTATTCCCTTCTCTCTCTCTCTCTCTCTCTCTCACACACACACACACACACACACACACCACACACACACACACACACACACACACACACACACACACACACACACACTACCGTTTTGGACTTTATCTCCTGGCTGCCACCGAAGTCCACGTCGGCAGCGCCGGAAGTTCCAGCTCCGGCACGATCTCCGACACTGTCTGTATCCGGGGAGATTCCCTGCTGCTCCCGCCCCCTCCCACCACACCTGTTCCCCCGTCAATGTCCACCTCGGTCATCCCATGGTCCTTATACCTGCCCGCCTGGGAGGAACTGGCCGGCGATCCCCGATCGTGCAAACAGGCGTCAATGCCCGAGTCTTTGGAGGTCCTGCTGGACATAATCAAGAGGTAACGATCACGGAGGCGTACGAGGTGATTGTCGAGTTGCGTTCTGTATTCCCTGAAAAGCATACTTTCCGCAAGGCGTATGTACACTGATGCGGTGTATGAGTATAAAAGTACTAATGACTCCTCTCTACCAATCAGGGAACCCCAGTTTTTCTTTTCTTTTCTTTTTTTTTTTTTCGCACACGGAGAAAAAGAAAACGATGGCTGAAAACAATGAGAAATAATTTCCTTTTTGAACCCTAGCCTTTATAAAAGAACATTTATTTTGTGTGTATTGCAGTCGAAATCGGCTCCCGACGGATATATGCTGAATGAGACACTAGACTGGCAAAACTTTGCCTTTGTTTGTTATCCCTGTCTCTTTTATTTGTAAATATTGAGGAATATGGTGAGCCACGTGGTTCACACCGAATTCTGTCAGACTTGCTTGCCATTGATAGGAAAAACCCTCGAGATACACCTGTTAGTAGATCCCCTTCTCTAACCCATATACCCCCTTCCTCTACCCGACCACATCCTTTCAGCGTCTCTGTCTTCTCGTCTTCACCGTTTCACGTTCTCGTTTTCGCGCTCTTCCACAGCCACAGCCCAGCTTGTCCTGTCGCAGGTAGTCCACAGGGCGCAGTCAATGCCAAGTCGCCATGAGGCAACCCACTAGAGGAGACACTTCACCGCTGACAGCGTTCAGTGGAGCAGTTCTGATCCGCCACTCAGCCTATTACTGACGACGATAACTGCTTAGCCGGGTGTTAGCGTGAGCGAGTGCCCGCCTCCGGAGAGCGCCACCACGTCCGTCAAACGGCAGTCCCCGTGAACCAGCCGATACGGGCAAGCTCGACACGAACTCATCAAGAGTATAGACATGACTTCCATACACGTGAACCGATCCCCCTCCCCTCCCCCCCCCCCCCCCCCCACCCCTGAGGAGAAGGCCAGTTTGGCCATTAGTATGGATGACAAGTGTACACATAGCATGCCTCTATCAAAAAATCGAAACAGACTGAAAAATTGTCTGATATTCACGCAGTGACATGGAAAACAATTGAATGTAGCACCGGCTGGCAGCTCTTCAATCGGCTCTACCCAGACAGGCAGTGTGGAAGGGGAGATGGGAAACGACGGCGTGGAGTGTAAAGGTCTTTGAGTTTGGTCTCTAAATGAGGAGAAGCGCTATATAAGAACTCTCAATAATAATGACAATAATAATGATAATGATAGTAGTAAAATAATAATGATAATTATAATAATAGCAATAATAATAATAGTAGTAGTAGTAGTAGTAGTAGTAGTAGCAATAGTAGTAATAGTGGTAGTTATAAATAATAATAATAATAATAATAATAATAATAATAATAATAAACTATAATAATAATAACAGCCGTGCAGAGGAAATCGAAACGAAGGCCACCATGAGAGCAGGGAGAAGGGTCCCCCAAAAATTTGAGATTTTTTTTTTCAAATTCTGTTCAGTCAGGATGATGGGGGTGATGCTTTGGAATTTCATTCTGGTCTGAGACAGTAAGACAGGGTTGTACTCTACGATCGCTTTCATAACAAACACCGGCGTCACCCAGGCCCGAGAGATACAGACACCCACCGTACAATGCAGATCAAGAAATTTAGCAGCTTTATCACTGATGCATTTATTAAAGGGGTTGAAATTCATCCATGTGGTTCTAGTCTTCTGAACTAAAACCCATAACAAACTGAGCTCTGGGAACTAGCCGGTCAGGGCCGAAACTTTCCACAAATAAATGACTTTGATGGGAATTGAATCCACGACCTTCCAACCGAAACAATACACTAACCACTTCGCCAAGGCGGCTGAATATTTCCGTATTCGCCGCTTTCTAATCCATACTCTAGTTGTATCTGCATTCTTCATTCAATCTACGTGCCTCATGCTATTTATTTTTTCTGTACACTTACACAATAATTTACACCCCCATTGACCCCGTACGTTTTATCCAGTAGGCTGCTTCACGTTCCAATTGTTCACAAGCTACTTATCCAATATTACACTCTCTGATCGTTTCCGTAATGTTATTTCAATAGTTCAATACGTCAGCTCTAGCGATTTCCGTACCCAATAATCACGCACCCTTCGTACTCTCTACCAGACACTTCCGTTGCAATTGTTTCTATACACAGGTTTTAGCTTTTTTCCCTACATTTTCACCCAGTACTTTACTCTCTATATTTACACCCCGACTAATCATCTGGGTGCTGAATAATGCAGGCACTCTTCTCGTACTGTTGACCCAATACTTAACAATTCAGTTGTTTCCAGTCACACTCTGTTTCCATTCCATATTTGTTCCCGTCCTTTTCCAGCCCCGGCCCACTCCGTCTCTCCAGTTTTTTTTTTTTTTTTTTTTTTTTGGCTGTCCCAACCTCTGCGCCACCTCAGAGGCAGTGCACACACGCCGCTCATTCCCACACCCCGTCCACAGCCACAGCCCCCGGGCGGCCCCCGCCGCAGCGCCGGCACCGACAATCCACAGGGGGCAGTCAATGTCAAGCCGTCAAGAGGCAACCCACCGGAGGAGACACTGCACTGCTGCCGAGTCACTTTGGTGGTGTTCAGTGGCGCCTGTTCTGATCTAATATACGCAGGACACCACCTACTAAGCCCCTACTGACGACAATAATTGCTTAGTCGCGGAGCCGGCGTGAGTGAGCTCTCCCCCCAGAGGGCGCCACCACGTCCGTCCAACGACAGCCCCCATGGACTCGCCGATACCGGTGACCCCGACGGAACCAAACCAAGACCACAGACGTGGAGAGGACATCGAAACTGAGGTCACCATGAGGCAGGGCATGAAGGGCCACAGAATTTGAGACTTTTTTTTTTTTTTTTTACTGCTGATGGATGAGAATGGGATGATTAAGATGATGCTACGGATTTCCATTTCGGTCTGAGACTACATGACAGGGCTGTACTCTACGCTTCCTTTCATAATATATCCCGGCGTCAACCAGGCCCGAGGGATACAGGCACCTGCAGTGTTGGTCAGGGACTTTGAGCAACACTCTCAGAAACGCATCCATTAAGTGGATGAAACTCGACTGTGTGGTCCCAGTCTTCCCAACTGAGTCCGCAGCAAACTCAACTCTGGGTAGGAGCCGGTCGGGGCAGAAAAACCCCACATGACTCTGATGGGATTCGAACCCACGACCTCCCACCCGGGAGTCCGCGACGCTAACCACTTCGCCACGGCGGCTGGTTCTCCATTTTTTTGGGTGTGTGCTTTTTTTTTTTTTTATAACTAGAAGTGATAACTCTTGGAACTTGTCCTTCACTTATCTCCTCTGTCTCATCTACAATCATACCCCATTACCTGGGAATTTCCAACTTGTAGAACATCTCTCTCTCTCTCTCCCTCTCTCTCTCATGTGTGTGTGTCTCTCTCTCACAATTCCACTCTCTCCCTCCCCTCATCCTCCAACGCCTAGAAAACTTATTTTCCTAGGTTTCCTCACGTCCATAATCATTCTTAACTGGTTTTCACTTCCCCTGCCCCCCCCCCCCCTCCTTCCCCAGTCCCCGACCACATCGCCTTCTCCCCGTCCCTCAATACCTGGAATTGATGACTCTAGGAGTCTTGAGGTCCTCCAGCTTGTTGAGCTTGTCCTCCTCGTCCCCTTGGTCCCCTTCGAACGCGTGGACGTCGTGCTGGGTCTTCCTGCGGTTGCCGGACGTTGATGGCCAGCTTCTTGATGAACTCTGTGGCCTTCTGGTTCTTCATGATCAGTTTCTGCTGCAGCTCGCGCTTTTTCTGCGGCGGCAGCTGGTTGCGGGACTGCGCGTGCGCGTAAATAGAGGGTGAAGTTGTTGACGACGATGGGAACCGTGAAGGCCACGGTAAGCACTCCGCACCAAGCACGCACACAGAGCCCAGCAGGTAGCCGCCTATGGAGTAGGGGACCTGGCCGGGATGTCAGACAAGACACAGAGTTTTGACATTAGCTTGATTTGTTTTACTTGCTTGTTTGGCGTAACATATTATTGTGTGCGCAAAACACAAATGCATATTGCATGAGATACGCTCGCAAATTAATTCTTTCTCTGAAAGGGTGTGATGCCACCGGGACAAGAAACAAGTTTTGCCATTGTTGTTATCCTCTCTCTCTCTCTCTCTTCTCTCCTCTCTCTCTCTCTCTCTCCTCTCTCTCTTCTCTCCACACACACAGAGATACACACAGACACATACACTCACACTCACACACACACACTGCGCGCGCGCCACGCGCACGCACGCACGCACGCACTCGCGTACGTACGTACACACACACACACACACACACACACACACCACACACAACACACACACACACACACACACTGAACACAAACTACCCTGCATCAACCCCGTTCAACGCTCACCTTGTCCCCGTAGCCCACGGTAGTCATGGTGACAATGCCCCACCAGAAGCCCACGGGGATGCTGTTGAAGGTGTCGGGCTCCGCATAGTAGATGAGACTGGCGAAGATCAGAACCCCGGAGAACAGGAAGACCACCAGAAGTAACAACTCTTGGTACTCACCTGGAAACGAGAGGCATCTTGGATCATGACCTCACCTAACTAAGAAACAGCTTCTATGGTTTCAGGAGGCGCGGTGTTGTGTGGTGCGGTGAGTCAGGCTAAAATGGTTCTGTGACCCGTGTTTTGAGTTGGACTGTATCGCACTGTACTGCTGTTCTGCTGCATTCTACAGAATTCAACAGCGCTGTCCTGTCCGTATTGCAGTCGGGTACACCGGACTGAGCTGCGCTGTTTTACACTGTGCTGTCCTAAACTTTATTGTCCTGTGCTGTTCTGTATTGTCCTGCAGTATTATCCAGTTACTGTGATGAAATGCTCTTGTTCCGCAGTCCTGACTATACGGTAATACAGTGTCTTTTCCTGTGCTATACTCTACATAACTCAACTGTACAACGCCGTACTGTACTCAACTGTACTGTTCTGCCCTGTTCATGAGAGGGTCATGTGTTCTTCTATTGATCTGTTCTATACTTGTTCAATGTGACAATTGTAATGTATTGAACTGAAGCGCGTAGACCTGTAGTTAGCCGTAATATGATGTACCGGTGAAACTGTACTGCGCTGTACTACACTGTACTGATATATTGTATTGAACTGCATAGTTACTGTGTTGAACCCTTTTAAACTGAACTGTACCGCGTTGTACTACATCAACAGTACAGCTCCCAACAATTCGTTACTTGTCTTTTGGTCAGCGCATGTTTCCTTTGCCAAATCAAATGGATTTTCAACAATTCTTTTATAACTGGGACAACTCTCTTGTTGCCATGGGTTCTTTTACGTGCGGCATGTGAATGCTTCAAGCGGAAGCTCCCTTCGTTATCTCACCCGGAAGAATAGCGCCCAACCCAGAGTTTACGGTGCATTTGGAGAGACAAACAAAACTCTCGCTTTGCTCGAGACTCAAGCCCCGACTAAGGTTTATCTCACTTCCTAGCAAATGGGGGGGGGGGGGGGGGGGGATCCACTAGGCCCCAACAATGCACTGTGGGTTTTCATTCTCAGTGTCAGCGTAATTAAACCCAGCCGACCATACAGAGTTTTATACAGATGCTTTTTTTTAAAATTTTTATCAGAACTGTCACCACAATCAGTCGGGAAAAAAAATTATATCAAATAAGCCACGAATGGAAAAGACAACTTTCTACACTATTCATACCCTTTCTAAACTGACAGTGAATACTACTGATATTCTTTAAGAATGTTAAAGTAGGTCGTACTGAGGGCACAATGCACTCCTCTTAATTCATTCTTTCCTCGTCATCCCCCTCTCTTTCCACAAATATGAAAAAAAAATTAACAATACACACACACAAACACACACACACACACACACACACAATCTGCGCACGAGCTCGCGTACGACTGCATGCTGACAAACACGCATAAATCGAACCCAGGCACGAGCTACATGTCTTTTCAGACTCGGTCCACCTCCCCTACGCTATCCCCCGTCTACCTTCCTTCCCAACCCTGCACCCTCTCTCTCTCTCTCTCTCTCTTCTCTCTCTCTCTCTCTCTTACTCTCTCTCCTCTCCTCTCTCTCTCTGTCTGTCTCTCTGCCTCGAGATCAACAAAAATGTTCATGAACATTTCCCTATCTTTTTGTTCCTAATGAGTTTCTGTTGGCCATGACTGCATTTTTGTCCTTTCTTGGCTTTACTGAGCTTCTTTAATGACTGATACCCTTTGTCGTGTTGTATCCACGTCTCGTTCCACACTCTAATTTACGTCACGTCCCTGTTCTAGATATTTTTGTGCACGCCGACACCTTTGTTGTGTTGCATTTCACGTCCTGTTTTAAACCCCTTTTGTTGTGTGTGTGTACCTGTCAACCCCCGATACCCTTTGTTGTGTTGTATTTTACGTCACGTCTTCGACCCCTACCATGTACTTGTGAACGCTGGACTATCACTTCTCACTCCCACTTCCCTCCATTTGATTCTATTTTTTGTTTTGATTCCGACTGCCCCACCTTCCATTCTCCATCACCTCCACTTCCAACTACACACTTTAAATCGTCATTGTGCTTTCTTGATCCCCACTCGTCTCTGTTCCACTACCTGCCCAAAACCACTAACCCCCAAAAAACAATGCAACTCCCCAAATTTTCTCCTACCCATCCCGCTTCTGCAGGTCCATTCAGTTTTACCACCCACCATCCAACCATTCGCACTAGGCTTTTGCCAAAACACAGTTTCAGAAAACCAAATCAGCATCCCATTTCCACTTTTTTTAAAAAATGTCTTAAACTACACATCACCCCGTGGCTTCTCACTTTCCCACCCCCCTTCCCAAACCTCCACAAACACCACTCTCATCACTCCCAAACCGAAAAGATTCTTTTCCCGGGCCCAGTCGTAAACTCATGTTGGCACATATAAAAACACTCAGTTTCACCAATGAAATCTCTCCCCAACCTTCTCCAACATTTCAAACAACAAACAAACAATCATCATGCCACAGCACTGCCTCCAAACTCAGACAACTCATCCATACACACAACCAACTCATTTACAACCACTGCAACCAGACCAAAAAACAAACTATCACAATTACAAAACAGACAAACAACTACTCGCCCGGACCATTCTGCTTCCACAACCCACAACCTGACCCCACTACCACATTGATCACCACCACCCCCTTGTCTACTGCATCCCTGACAACCTCCCCCTCTCTGACGATGAAAAGATCAGTTTAAAAAAAGGACTGAAATTCATCCCTACTCAACCCACCACCAACAATCACCAGAACCACATTGACGTGGAAAGGTCTTTTAGGAAACTTCGTTGGATGGCAGCACTTGAAAACATACCCAGGCCCCACCCCCCCAAAACCCCGGACCCCTTCACTCAACTATTTCAAACCCCAAATGCCCGCCAACACCTCAAAAAAAATCCAGTGAAGTTGAACTCTACATAAAAACATGCAAAAATAGACATCACCCGGATTCAAATAAACCTGTCCGACACTGCAACCTTTCAAAAAACCAAAAAAGCCCTCAAATCATTTACGAGAACGACAGGACATTGTCATCAAACACAGCGGGACAAGGGTGGTGCAGTGGTAGTTTGGGACAAACAACTTTTACATAGAGAAGCACAAAAACAAACGGGTCCAACACAAATTTCTACACCCACTCACAACATCACCTCCCCTCAACACCAGAAATCATTGCTAACTCAATCAAAGAAGAAATCAGATTAACAATCTACCCACTACAGCCAAACTCCTCATTATGACAGACCCCAAACAGCCCACCTTTACCTACTCCCAAAATACACAAAATGAAACACCTGGAGACCCATTGTTTCAGCCTGCAGCTCCCCCACTGAACACATTTCGCAATACCTGGGATTCCTCCTTCAACCCATAGTACAAAGCCTCCCCACTTTACCTCAAAGACACAACCCACACACTCAACATGATTAACTCGCACAAACAGACCCCGCTTTTCAACCAGCCTCCTCTTCACACTGACGTGGTGTCACTCTACACTTCCATCCCCCACACTGATGGACTAGGGCCCTCACATATTTCCTTTGACAAACGGCCCCCCAACCAACAACACCCTCCCACCACCACTTGGTCAGACTCGCTGAATTAGTCCTCCCCCTAAAACCCCATTTCAATTCAACAAGCACACATTCTCACAAATTAGTGGTGTTGCCAGGGTCCCAAATGGGACCAGCCTATGCTTGCCTCTTCATGGGACACTTGGAACACCGCCTACTCAAACATACACAGGCCCACACCTGAACTGTACAAAAGGTTTACGATGATGGACTGGGAGCCAATCTATGCCAAAACAAAACCTCCTCAACTTCCTCAACTTTGGCCCAGACTTCATCCATCTATCCGATTACCTACACCATTTCTCAGTCGGTCAACTTCCTAGACTCACATCTCCCCAGAAGAAGGCCTATCAAAACCCCCATTTTCTACAAACCACCGACGCACATGCATACCTAGATACTCATCCCCCCCAACCCACACCTAAAGACAGCATCCTTTCTCACAATTTCTCGTCTCCGCAGACTCTGCTCAGCGAGGAAGACTTCACTACACAAGCAGCCAAAAATGTCACAATTCTTCACCCAAACCGGGATACCCCCGTTCCATCTTTAATGCAGCACTCCGCCCACCATAGCTGTATCCCGAACATCTGCTCTGGACACCAGCATCCAACCAAAACAGACAGACCCACAGCTACCTCCTTACCACCCGCACACCCCCCATCTGTAGGATCCTCAAAATTCCAATTGGCACATTTATACATAACACAAACCGCCTTCCATTTCCAAACCCATGATCACATTTTAAACGCGACAAAAACTCAAAGACCTCCTCGTGCGATCCAGTTTGAAAAGAACCACAGCTACCACCAGGTACTCACCCCCGCTCCAAACCAACTGCAAAATCTGCCCCCTCACCAAACCAGACACCATCTTACGGGCCCAAAAACTTCTTCACAGTCAAACGCACATTTTCATGTCAGAGCCGCAACATTATATATGCCATCCACTGCCAGCTGGTGGCAAGATCTACATAGGGGAAACGTCACGCACACTTGAAAACGCATCGCTGAACATCTGGCTGATATCCGCCACCACCGACCCAAACCCCTCGCCCTACACTTCAACCCACCCCCAAAACAACATCGACCATGTCAAAGTTATGGCACTCTGGCAGTCACAAAAGTGACGCTTTGAACGCCACAACTCAAGAATCCCATTCATTTTCCAAATGGGCACACTACCCCCAAGGCATCAATATCCAACAATAACCAAACACACAACCCCCCCTCTTCCACATCAGTTGGCAAAATCCCTACCAAAAACACCCCATACACCCACACTTACTACACCACCACCACATCCTCTTCATCACTTCATACAGTAGTTACAGCAACCCTCCATCTATCTAATCTTAATTTTGTTTTGATTCCTTCCCCCTTTAAAACCCCCCCACACACACACACACCTTTTTTTCTCTCCCTTTTTTTTTTTTTTTTTTTTTTTTTTTTTTTTTTTTTTTTTTTTTCCTCATTATCTATCCACCATTACCACAACCATCACAAAGTTATCATACCATCCTAATAAACTAGACACACAACCCTATCATATCAACACACCCCACACCTCCCTGACGCAACCCCCCCCCCCCCCCCCCCCCCCCCCCCCCTCTGTTTCCTCTCCCATAAAACCCCCTGGCCTCATGTCATTTCCGCCTTCATGAAGAATTACGGATAAGTCATTTTTCATTCCCTTTTTTGTTTTTCGTTTGTTTGTACTGTCCCCCATGTTAAATGTGATTTATTTTTCGCCTGATGAAGACCCAAGTGGTTTGAAATGCATCGTGTCTTGTCTTGTGCTTTGTTTGTCAATGTCATTTGGGGTAAGTTCTAAAACTCTATTCCTGAATTTTCTTGGCAGGTCGAGGGGCGAGAGAGAGAGGGGAGGAGAGGGAGTAGAGGGATGAGAGGGGATGAGAAAGGAGAGGAAAAGAGGGAGAGAGAGGGAGAGGAGAGGGGAGGGGGGAGAGAGAGAGAGAGCGAGAAAAAAAAAAAAAAAGAAGGAGAGAGAGAGAGAGGAGAGAGAGAGAGAGAGTGTGTCAATTCATTTCATTGTGTATTTTTTAATCTGAAGGTATGATGTAAAGTTGTTTGCTTATCTATTAAATATTCGTAAGCGTACTCTCTCTCTCGTCTGTCTGTCTGTCTGTCTGCCTCTCTCTCTCTCTCTCTCTCTCTCTCTCTCTCTCTCTCTCTCTCTTCTCTCTCTCTCTCTTCTCTCTCTCCTCCCGTCTTTCTCCCCCACCCACCCCACCCTCTCTCTTGCATATGAAATGCTCTTCAGACAAGATGAAATTGGATATTGCAACTGGTGTGTCCGACATGAAGAGTATTTGATAAAAATTTGATTTGGAATAGTTTGGGTTACCCAGATGGTAGGTAATGAAAAAGTATTTTGTCGGAATTCCGAAACGGCTTATTGATTGTTTTCAATAGAACTGGCGTGCTCATATAACAGCGACAGAGAAATATGCTTGGCACAGCTCTTTTAAAAACATATTCCAACCGGAGAAATACCTCAACGAAGTAACACATAAATGGCGCCGGGATAATCTGGCAAGATTCAGAACTAGAACCCTAGGATTTCATGCTAACAGAAGATGGTTTGATACAAATCTTGCAGTCATGTGTCGTTTATGTTCAAACGGTGTAGAAGACGAAAGCCATTTCCTGTTTGACTGTAGGGAATATGAAGCTTTACGTTTGACATCAATCGTTTTTCAGCAATGTAATTTGAAAAGACATAACTTAGTTCGAGTAATTTCATCAGCAGATGGAGATACTATCAATCTTTGCGAAGTTTATCGCTGAAGCATAGGAACGAAGGAAGAAAATTCTTTCTTCGTGAAGCAGTTTCCGGATTACGAAAAAGAACCTGTGAACAATTATAAGTGCTACAAATTGTTATTATTTCAATATATTTGACAATCTCGTGATTACCGTCGGATGGTCCTGGATTTATCTTTTACTTTGATTTAGTACTGACGTATGTTTTGTCTGTAATGCATTAAGGTTGATTATTTTGACTGCAGATAGAATGCTGTAGTGCAATTTCCTTTTTGAGCCCTTTCTTTCTTTCGCATGTATACTGACTTCCATAAAAAACGCGAAAAATTGAAAGGCTATTTTTCGGGTGAAAAGGGGTGAATATGCAATATTGAACCATTGTGGCAAGTTGTTTGGGTCCAAGACTCACGTGCAGTGAAAAAATTGTTGTGAGCAACACATCATTCCCGGCATTGGAGGGTCAACAAAAATGGCAAAAATGGCTGCTGCATGTGAGGCACGTGCACACCATGCAGAGCAAAGTTAACCAGCGACAAGTACGCAGGCATGCAGCCTTTATAAAGCCGCGCTACAAGGTTCAGAAAACGACTTGCCGTTGAGCGCTACAGAGATGCCAAGACTACGAGCAGAGGAACGCAATCGTGCCCTTGGCCAGCTGGAGGCTGGTGTGGATGCCAGGCAGGTCGCCAACATCTTTTAACGTCCACATCTCAACCATCTATCGTCTGCAGCACCGCATGCGAGTCACTGCTACCATGATGATCGTCCCGGCCAGGCCGTCCTCGGGTCACCACACAAGAGGGATCGCCATTTTGGTTCGAACCCATCTGCGGGGACAGGCGGCAAACAGCCGCTAACACTGCTCGACAGGTGCCTGGGGAATCTCCAGCAACGAATCAGCCTCAACACTGTGCGGCGGCGTCTTCAGGAGAACGGGTGGCATGAGGCGTCCTCACAGAGTCGGTACTGACACCAAGACACGGCAGGACAGGCTGCAGTGGGCACAACCCGAATCAACTGGCGCAGGCAGCTGGGGCGCATACTGTTCTCT